>ONZH01030500.1:0-27069 GCA_900303285.1 Rhinella marina | reverse complement strand
GTGATCGAGTGCTCGGCGAGCACCCGAGTATATTGGAAGTCAATGGGAGAAGACCAGGCACCCCCTGCCCGGATGAGGGGAGGGTGTCTGGTCTATAGGGAAATTACAGAAAAAGGTGGAAACACCACAGAAATGGTTAGGGAACAGCATGGGGAGGATGTCTGGATGCATCTTGGACACCAAAGCCGCTGCTATTGATGATGATGGCCGACTATTACGCCACTTTTACAGAATGACAAAAATGCCCCCAAATCCCCAAGATAACATCGATTTTACAGGAAATATTGTTAGGAAACATAGATTTACTTGTACGTTAAGCGCAAGTGCTGCAAAAAATTACACGGAGGAGGCACTCCCATACAACCGGTATATCATATAAAGAAGAGCCTCATTCACATTGTGGTATAATTGTGGGACTCCGACACTCATAAAGCCTATGCACTAAGGGAAAGGGCTGCCAAAAATTGCAAGGATCTCAGGCACTCCAATACACCCTTTATTACACATAAAGTAGGGCATCAAACACACCCGTGAAAAATTCATTGATGGCCTGCTGCTGACACACAAAAACAATAGGGGTGACATTCTGCTGCTGCGGAGACCGTCCATAAAATTTAAGAGTGATACTCTGCTGCCGAGCTGACCGAAAATAAATTTTATGGACACATGCTGCTGCCATTGCACTGCTAAGAGTCGCTGAAGATTGTTTCTTTTTTTGCTATCCGCCGTGGGAGGCCGGGACCCCCCCAGCGGCGTGTGCCACGTCGACCGTTCCAATCTCACTCTTCGCAGTAATTCCAGGTCCAATAACGTTTATCTAAGTTGCTGCACTTAAAAAGCTCGAAGTTTGATCTTGGGATCGAGTTGGCTGTCTGCAGGGAAGTGAGCTACCACCTGTTGGAGCCCCTGCCTCTTGGCGCCTCCCCGATGCTGTTCGTTAAGTGTCCCGGGGGCCGGAATCGCTTACTTAAAAAATTTGAGTGTTCAAACCAAGCCGGGTCGACTCAGTACTTGAGCTCTGAATAATGGAATAGGACTCCATGCTGCTACCACCGTACTTTATCAAATTGTCCCAAATTTAAGGTTGACACGCTGATGCCAAGCTGACCGTCCAAAAAAATGATATTCTTGATGTGACTTTCTCCTGAAGAGCAGACCGTTAAAAATTTTCAAGTGTGACATGCTAATGCTGAGCTGACCGTCCAAAAAATTTAAGGGTGACACTCTGCTGCCGAGCTGACCGACAAAAAAAAATAAGGGAGACATGCCGCTTAGCTGAACGTCTGAAATATTAGAAGTGACATGTAGCAGAGCTGAGCGTGTAAACCATTACGGTTGAGTGCCTGCTGGTGAGCTGACAGGCCAATAAATTATTTTGCAGGCCCAGCTGGTGAGCTGACCGCCTAAAAAATTTGGGTTGCAGGACCAGCTGGTGGACTTCGAGGGCAGCCTAATAAGCTGTTTCATATGATGGAGAAAGAGGACGAGAAGAGGAAGGGGTAGATAATAATACAGTGCATTCAATGCACCCTAAAAGCCAGATTTAAGGTTCCTTCATATTAAGCTGCTTTCCTCTGGTGGAGAAGTCAAGGGCAATCCAGGCCCTGTTCATTTTGATAAGCGTCAACCTGTCAGCTGTTGGATGTACTTATCAGTAATTATGCCCCCAGCTGCACTAAATACCCACTCAAACAGAATGCTGGCGGCAGGGCAGGCCAGCACCTCCAAGGCGTAGAGCGCCAGTTACTGCCGTGTTCACATTTGACACCCAACAATTATACGGCACAGAGGGATATCTAAGGACATTGACACGATCAGCTAGGTACTCCTTTACCATCTTCCAAAACTTTGCCCTCCTTGTCACACTAGGCCGCTCATCAGGGTGAGGGTTCTGGCGGGGTGTCATAAAACTGTCCCAGGCCTTGGAGAGTGTCGCCTTGCCTTTGTTGGAACTGCTGTGTGTTCCCCTCGTCTCCCCTCCTCGGGTGGCCAATGAACTAAATAATCTGCCACCAGCGTTGTCAGATGGAAATATGTGGAGCAATTTTTTTACAAGGGCTTTCTGGAATTGCACCATTTTACTTGTCCTCTCCACCACAGGAATGAGAGATCAGAAGTTCTCTTTGTAGCGGGGGTCGAGAAGGGTAAACAAACAGTAATCCGTGTTGACTAATATGCGCATAATGCGAGGGTCACGGGAAAGGCAGCCTAGCATGAAGTCAGCCATGTGTGTCAGAGTCCTAACAGACAAGGCTTCGCTCTGCCCACTAGGAGCATGACTCTCAATATCCTCCTCGTCCTCTTCCTCCTCTTCAGCCCATCCACGCTGAAGAGATGGTGTAAACGTGGTATACCTACCCTGTGTAACGGTGGCAACCGTCTCCTCCAATTGGCGCTGAGAAGACGAATCGAAGGTGCTCTCACTTTCACCCTATGTAGGGTCTTCCCCCATTTCCACATCTTCCACACACAGAGCATCGGCCTTTATTGTGAGCAGCGAGCTCTTTAGTAGACACAGAAGTGGGATGGTTATGCTGATAAAGGCATTATCACCGCTCACTATCTGTGTAGATTCATTTAAGTTGCCTAACACCTCACAGAGGTCAGACATCAATGCCCACTCGTCTCTTGTGAAGAGCGGAAGCTGACTAGAAAGGCGCCAACCGTGTTGCAGCTGGTATTCTACTACTGCTCTCTGCTGCTCACAAAGCCTGCTCAACATGTGTAAGGTGGAATTCCATCGCGTGCTCAGGTCGCCCAGCAGTCGGTGAGTCGGCAACCGCAAGCGATGCTGCAGAGTTGCCAGGCCGGCTGAAGCTGTCGGTGACTTGCAGAAATGGGCACACAGGCGACGCACCTTCACCAGTAGCTGAGACCAATTGGGGTAGGTTTTCAGAAACCGCTGAACTACTAAAATGAATACATGGGCCAGGCATGGTATGTGTGGGAGGTTGGCCAGCTCTAAAGCTGCTACAAAGTTGCGTCCGTTATCGGATACAACCATGGCTGGCTGTAGGTTGACTGGCGAGAGCCACAGCACAGCCTGTTCCCTTATGCCATGCCACAGCTCTTCTGCGTTATGCTGTTTGTCACCCAGGCAAATAAACTTCAGCACGGCCTGTTGCCGCTTACCGACTGCTGTGCTACACTGCTTCCAGCTACTGAGTGAAGTCTGAGTGAAGTCGGAGTGGTTATTTCTGCATGGGAAGAAGTGGAGGAGGAGGTGGAGGAAGAGAAGGAATGGTTGCAGTCGCTACTATAGGTGGCAGTGGAAATCCGGATGTAAGTAGGGCCCGCAATCCTCGGTGTGGGTAGCACCTGGCCCATCCCAGGGGACGACTTGCTCCCAGCCTCCACAACATTCACCTAGTGTGCCATCAGGGAAATGTAGCGGCCCTGGCCACAAGCGCTTGTCCATGTGTCAGTTGTTAGGTCGACCTTGCCACTAACTGCGTTGGTCAGGGCCTGGGTTATTTTTCTGGTGTAAGGCAGGGATGGCACACTGGGAAAAATAATGGCTTGCCCCCCAGTGCCATAAGGTACCCCCCAGTGCCACCAGCTTGGCCCCCAGTGCCACCAGCTTGCCCCCCAGTACCATCAGGTGCCTCCAGGTGCCGAAAATTTGCATTGAGGATTTTTTTGTGTCGAGTTACTCGATTTAGTCGAGTACTCATTGCAGCCCTACTAAGGACAAATAAAAAGGGTTATCTGGCTGATGTTTAAGTAAAGAAAAAAGAGCTGTAAAAAATGTTTAACACACATGATAACTGTACCTCCTCAACCAGGTTCTGAAGCATCTCAGTCTCCCAAAGATCTTTATTTTCTGATGCCTCTAAACACATTAATGTGAACACAACACATTTTTTTTTTTTGTGTTGAAGAGGAACATGAAGCAGAAACCAAGGAGGGAACCAGGAAGGGTGGGGTATGACTTTTTTTTAACTTAAAAAAAACAACTAAACAACTCATTTTCTCTTAAACATTTTACCTGTAACATTTGTAAATTCTCCTTCTGAACATGGGATGCAGTCATAGCAGCAGATGTGAAGTCCTTCCCGGATAATCTTTCTGGTTCCTGGAGGACATAGCTCATTACATCGACCTCTTGGCATCTAATGATAAAAATAATTTATTAAGTTCTGAATAAGTAAGAAATGTTTGTTTTAACAGAAATCTATTTTTGTCACTGTACTATGAGATTCACCTGAACCTTCAGACTGACAGTCATAATTTACTATAAATGTATAGTACTAATTTACTAATAATATTTTACTATTTCATGAATAATTTAATATTTCATGAATAAAAATGAGCTTCACATTTGTCAAAGAATCCAAAATTCCCAGTGATAAAGACGAGTTCTGCATTTACAATACATCTCACACATCCCCTTGTGTCTCTCTATAATGCCTCATTCACACGTCAGTATTTTGGTCAATGATTTCCATCAGTGATTGTGAGCCAAAACAAGGTGCAGCTCTAAACACAGAACAGGTGCAGTTCTTCCCCTTATACCTTAATTCTGTGGAGGCTCCAATCCTGGTTTTGGCTCACAATCACTGATGGAAATCACTGACCAAAATACTGTTCTTCCATAGAGTAATGCAAATTGGATCATACTAGTTCATACTGGTGTAGTATTGGAGGGCTAGGAGTGCTTCCATATAGCATATATGTATAATACTATAATATACTATAACATAATACTATACTATATAAATATAATTTCTAGTCTTTACAGTAATAGGTAAATATGTAGTTTTTGCTTTACAATGATTTGATAAACATAATCTTGCCTAATTATGTTTTCTGACAATAAAATACTCTGCAGGTCATTGTTCCCCAGAGAAAGATACTTGGAAATATATGTGGTCATTTATCAAAAAATAAAATAGAAGGAAAATAAAAGGAGGAATCTGATTGGTTGCTACTAAGCCAGTTTTACTTTACAGCACTTTGATAAATCACCCCAATTGTATCTACTTCTTTCTTTCTCTGCAGTGCATCATAACAGACTCAATTTGAAACACATTGAGGCCCTTTGACTCATATCTGTGTTGAAAATGTCCACCCTGTTAAGGCATAATTTTAGGATGCTTGTGCAAAACAAGCCAGTTTTTTTTTCTTCTGACAATAAACACCTGTGTGTATAAAAATACAAGCATGCATTCTGTGTGTATAAACAGGGGGAAAAAGCCACTGTTATTTTCCTATAACTCTGTGTTTGTTTAAACAAAAGCTAGCCCTGATAACTGTTCAGTTAGATCTGCTCCTACCCACATTTTGGAGTTCGGTCTTTCATTTGGAACTAGAGATGAGCGAATATTAAAATGCTTGTGTGCTCGTTACTCGGTACGAACTTTTCCAAAAGTTTGTATATTTGTACCGAATAACGAACCCTATTGAAGTCAATGGGAGATACAAGCATTTTTGCAGGGAACCCAAGTTCTTCGCAGGCAAGGTTGCCTAAACACCTGAAAACCTCTGAAAGTGATGTAAACACCATGGAAATGGATAGGAAACACCAGGACAACATGCATGGAGCAGGGAGAGAAAGTGCAAGGAGCGACAGGACCTTGTCCGATAAAGCATACGCTATTGCTACGTATAATTTACTCTATACGCTGTTGCGTATGAATTCAAAACAGTGAAACCATTACCACTTGCAAGCTGTAGTGTAGTCTTTAAAAAGACTTTCGGGTCACAAATGGCCTAATAGAAAAAAATATTATCCTATCTCGTACGCTTTCGCTATCCCTATCACACACACACTCTTTCCATCTCCTAAAACCACAAGGTGTGTGATCCGAGCCCCAGGCGTACGCACATATAAAATAGCACGTCACCTGATGCAGGCAGCCAATCACTCCTGGACACGTAGAAAAGGTAGTAGGTCATGGCACAAGGTCCCCCAGTCTTCTATGCATGTTTATTGGCTAAGAAATAGGCGCTAAATATGCAGGGAGGAGTTAAAAGGGCACAAATTTCACACGCTACTCGGCCAAGTAACGAATACTTACGAGTACGCAAATATCCGTGCGGATAATGAATCTGTACGAATATATTTGCTCATCTCTATTTGGAACCCTTCCATAGCCTGGACGTATTTGGACCTCTCACATAATATTGTGCTACCCTGTGTAATGGTGTAGTAATCATTTATAAATATGCTGGTTTTAATAATTTTAACAACCCCCCCACAAAAAAACATTTTTTTTTTTTATTGGTGTAGTGATCACCTATATGCTGGTTTATTTAAATTAAAACCCCCTAATAATAATTACATTCAAATTGTGTGGAGATACAATATATGGAAGCTGACGATTGAGGCCTGACACACAATTTCACATTAAGGTCTCATGCACACGACCGTGTAGGGACAGGGATACAGTGTAATGAATTGACATTTGACAAACATCTGGGATAAGCAGTGTGAAAGTTTTTTGGTCTCTAAATTGGCTCAGAAACCTGGTGCTCCCCCAGAACATGATGGTAGGCAGGAAGACAGAGGCATGATGGCGACATCGGTAGCAGTCATATGATATGGTACATGATAGTGGGCAGGCAGATAGTGATATGATGGGGTACAGTCAGCAAGGGCAGATCTTTTTATCAGCCTCAGCCGGCAGATCCATGTTCATTTTTGACACAAGTGATGCTTTTTACACTGGTTGAAGATAACTTTGTCCGATTGAGTGTGACAACATTAAATATCACACAGAAAACCCTCTCCAAGATAACACTAGATGCTGGCCGGAGAGAACAGAGATGGCATATTGTGCCAGTTCAAGCTAATATTCCAATCTGCCTACCCAGAAGACCATGAGGTAAGAGAGTATGTGCCAGTGAAAGACCAGAGGTCTGAACCTCAGTGTTGAGGCAATATGTCTTTGTTTGCCAATTTCCATCAGCCTGGCATGGCACATTACAAATATCTCCATTATGTTGGTGATACTGAACTGTCTGCTGCTGCTGTGGCTTTTGTGGAGATGGAGAGAGGTGGGTGACCCAGTGGTGGGCAGAGAGGAGTCTTAGATTTGCCAACAGCAGTTGTCTACTTGTGAAAGTTGAGGAAAGCTGTGTACACAGTTTAAAGAAATGTGGCCCCCATATTAGAAAATGGGAACATTTCTTCATTTAGCTTTGATAGTGAGAGTCTAAAAGCATGGTTATCCAGGAATCATCAGACTGCTTAATGTCAGGGGTGTAACTACCATAGCAGCAGACCATACAACTGATATAGGGCCCAGGGCAAGAAGGGACCCAGTCTTAGTTGGGATTATCCCCTTTTTTACTGGGGGTGAAAACTTGGTCAGGACTCTACCCTCTAAATGGGGCCCAAGGCTCATTGTAAGAGGTTTAGGTAAAAAACCTTCTGTCCTGTGTGGGGGGCCTGGTTTAATCCTTGATATGGGGCCCTTACCTCTCTGTGTACTCCACTGCTTCATGTAAATGATATGCCATTGCGTATGCAAGATAACAGACAGGGGGTGACATCGTTGATAACATAGTTGTCCCTATTGATAAATCTGGTGGCGTCTTTAAAGGGTCTCAGTATGCATTCTGATGAGCTGCCATTGCCAACCTCAAAACAGCACGATCCATGCTAAGGTGGTCTGGAGCATGACAAAATCATTCACTGCTTTACTCTGCTCATACAGATGCTCTAGAATATAAGGGGGAATTCCAGTGAGGTGGATTATTGCAGATCAAGAGGTGTCACACTGTTCTGGCCAGCACCTTCTGCAAGCAGATGTACTTTTTTTTTTTTAAGTGTTGTACAACATGTGTGTCATACAATCATGTGTGTCATACTATGAACTTGTGTTATTTCTTAGTTTTGAGCGAATCAAAGCATCCAAAGTGGAATTCGATCTGCAGGTTAGGAAAAATTTAATTTGCAATAAATCTGAATTTCTTCGCACTTTGTTTTAAATTGGCAGCTAAAAACAAAGTGAAAGGAAGAATCAGGGTCAACCATAATGCCATGCAGACAGCCAATCAGCAGCTAGCCAGCTCCTGTAATGTCACAGCACTATAAAAGCCTCATCCCATGCAGTCCCCACCATTTCACTGTAAGCTAAGCATAGGGTGAGACGTGACAAGCGCTAGGGACAGTGTTGCTAAAAGCTTAAAGAGGCTCTGTCACTAGGTTTTAACCTATGTATTTAAATACATAGGTTAAAACCCCTTAACTTGTACATTTATAACATACCTTTATTGCAGAGTACAGCGCAGCGGTTGTGCTGGAAAACGAAGTTTAAACCGTATGTTAATGAGCCTTCGGAGCACCGGGGGGCGGGCTCTTTCTTCCTGAGCACCGCTTCTTCACCGCCCTAGCGATGAAATCCCGCGCCTGCGCAGTTTGATCTTGCCGGCGCATGCGCAGAAGCGCTTGCAGTGCCGAACACTGCAAGCGCTTCTATCCTTGTGCGCACGTGCCGTCACTTCGCTGAACCCGGAAGTGACGGCGCGCGCCTCTTATCAGCTGTTTGACGGAGCCAGCGAGCAGGGCGGTGGTCAGCGTCTGCGGGATCGATCTTCCACTGGTAAGTATATTTTCTCCCCCAATTCCCTCTCTATAATGCTCTCACTATAACCAACGATTAGTTTATTTATAGGTGTGTATATTTATACTATTAATCACACTGCCACCAATGATTTTTCAACTTTAGGAATATAACATTATATTGTTCCTGGCTGACAACGACATGCTTTGCCATTGCAGCACATGTGGTTGTCAGTCACCACTAGCCACCACTGATTTTCTTCAACTTTATACCTATTAAAAAGGGCAACAGCTTGCGCTGCCTCAGTGGCGCATGCTGTTGCCCTTGGCCACTGCCACCAATGAAAATGGGGGGGCATAAGCCCATAAGGGCAACAGCATGCGCTGCCCCAGCGGCGCATGCTGTTGCCCTTGGCCACTGCCACCAATTAAAATGGGGGGGCATAAGCCCATAAGGGCAACAGCATGAGCTGCCCCAGCGGCGCATGCTGTTGCCTGTGGTTACTGCCACCTAGGGTTGTCACGATACCAGAATTTTTAGTTCAATACCTATACGTAAAAAAGTATAATGATACTCGATACTGATACCTCGCCAAAATAAAGAAGAACCTATTAATGCCACCCGTGCCCTTATCTGTGCGGCCCCTCAAACACCCCCCCCGCGACCTTGCTTTTGACCCTGCTCTGTGCACCACCCTGGCCCTTTCAATGCAGCCCCTGGCTCTTATCTGCGGGCCTTTGGCTGTGCCTGTCTGCACCCCTGGGATCTGGCCCTTGTCTTTGTACGCCTCTTCCTGGTCTGCGCCCCTGGGCCCTTATCTGTGCCCCCCTCCCTCTTTGTCTGTGCCTCTCTGGTTGTCGTCTCTGCTGCCCCTGTGTGCGCCACCCTGGCCCTTATCTGTGCACCCCTCACCCCCCCTTCCCCCCCAGGACCTTGCTTGTGACCCTGCCCCTTACCCCTTATCTGTGTGCCACTGGCCCTTTTCAGTGTAGCCCCTAGCCTTATCTTAGTCCCCCAGGCCTTGTTTGCACAGGTGTACTGTGACATCACTGTGCTTATTATCCCTGTTCTGTGACATCACTGTGCTTATTATCTCTGTACTGTGACATCATTGTGTTTATTATCCCTGTACAGTGACATCACTCTGATTATTCTCCCGGTACAGTGACATCACTGTGTTTATTATCTCAGTACTGTGACATCACTGTGTTTATTATCCCTGTACAGTGACATCACTGTGTTTATTATCCCTGTACAGTGACATCGCTGTGTTTATTATCCCTGTACTGTGACATCTCTGTGTTTATTATCTCAGTACTGTGACATCACTGTGTTTATTATCCCTGTACAGTGACATCACTGTGTTTATTAGCCCTGTACGGTGACATCACTGTGTTTATTATCCCTGTACAGTGACATCACTGTGTTTATTATCCCTGTACAGTGACATCGCTGTGTTTATTATCCCTGTACTGTGACATCACTGTGTTTATTATCTCAGTACTGTGACATCACTGTGTTTATTATCCCTGTACAGTGACATCACTGTGTTTATTAGCCCTGTACTGTGACATCACTGTGTTTATTATCCCTGTACAGTGACATCGCTGTGTGTATTATCCCAGTGCAGTAAGAGGTAAGTGGTCTGTGTTTGTGTGTTTGTTTTCTATTTTTTAAGGGTCGTGAATGCAGAGGACTACGTCGGATTCGGTGGACTACGTCGGACCAGCTTTTTTTTTTTTTTAATAAACTGGTCAAACAGGGGTCTGGGGGAGTGTTTATTTCAATAAAATGTTTTATACTTGTGTGTGTGTATTTTTTTTTTTTACAATACTACAGTTTTAGTAATTACGGCTATCTACAGACGGCCCCGATTACTAATACTGGGCTTAGTGCTTGCCGGTATGGCAGGCCAGCACTAACCCCAACATCTATTACCTCGGCACCCACCGCCACCAGGGGTGCCGGGAAGAGCCGGGTACCCGCAGGACCGGACCTTCTAAATTGAGGGTCTGGCTCTGGGGCGGCTGCAGGCTGGTACCATTAGGCTGGGAAGGGCCAATAACCGTGTCCCTTCCCACCCTGGTAGTGCCAGGCTGCCGCTGCTGGTTGTATCTCGCTGGTGAAGGAAAAAAGGGGGGACCCCACGTATTTTTTTTTTTTAAATAATGACATTTTTTTTTAAGATAAGGGCCAGGGTGGCGCACACAGGGGGCAGCAGAGACGACAACCAGAGAGGCACAGACAAAGAGGGAGGGGGGCACAGATAAGGGCCCAGGGGCGCAGACCAGGAAGAGGCGTACAAAGACAAGGGCCAGATCATTATACTTTTTTACGTATCGGTATTGAACTAAAAATTCTGGTATCGTGACAACCCTAGGTGGCAGTAGCCACAGGCAACAGCATGCGCCGCTGGGGCAGCGCATGCTGTTGCCCTTATGGGCTTATGCCCCCCCATTTTCATTGGTGGCAGTGGCCAAGGGCAACAGCATGCGCCGCTGGGGCAGCGCATGCTGTTGCCCTTATGGGCTTATGCCCCCCATTTTCATTGGTGGCAGTGGCCAAGGGCAACAGCATGCGCCGCTGGGGCAGCGCATGCTGTTGCCCTTATGGGCTTATGCCCCCCCATTTTCATTGGTGGCAGTGGCCAAGGGCAACAGCATGCGCCACTGGGGCAGCGCAAGCTGTTGCCCTTTTTAATAGGTATAAAGTTGAAGAAAATCAGTGGTGGCTAGTGGTGACTGACAACCACATGTGCTGCAATGGCAAAGCATGTGGTTGTCAGCCAGGAACAATATAATGTAATATTCCTAAAGTTGAAAAATCATTGGTGGCAGTGTGATTAATAGTAGAAATATACACACCTATAAATAAACTAATCGTTGGTTATAGTGGGAGCATTATAGAGAGGGAATTGGGGGAGAAAATATACTTACCAGTGGAAGATCGATCCCGCAGACGCTGACCACCGCCCTGCTCGCTGGCTCCGTCAAACAGATGATAAGAGGCGCGGGCCGTCACTTCCGAGTTCAGCGAAGTGACGGCGCGTGCGCACAAGGATAGAAGCGCTTGCAGTGTTCGGCACTGCAAGCACTTCTGCGCATGCGCCGGCAAGATCAAACTGCGCAGGCGCGGGATGTCAATCTATTTTAAGAGGGGCGTGGACTTCGCCATGGGGGAGAGCCTCGGGACTTTAAATACATAGGTTAAAACCCCTTAACTAGTACATTTAAAACATACCTTTATTGCAGAGTACAGCGCAGCGGTCGTGCTGGAAAACGAAGTTTAAACCGTATGTTAATGAGCCTTCGGAGCACCGGGGGGCGGGCTCTTTCTTCCTGAGCACCGCTTCTTCACCGCCCCCCGGTGCTCCGAAGGCTCATTAACATACGGTTTAAACTTCGTTTTCCAGCACAACCGCTGCGCTGTACTCTGCAATAAAGGTATGTTTTAAATGTACTAGTTAAGGGGTTTTAACCTATGTATTTAAATACATAGGTTAAAACCTAGTGACAGAGCCTCTTTAACTGTGGAACATTGGATCGGGAGAGCCAGAAAACTACAAGCATGGCCATGAGCCAGCAGGGTGGCAGTGTGAGATCTGGAGCTAAACGTGCCAGGGGTAGACCGTTTGCTACTCAGGAGCTTACCTGTCCAGAAACTAGTGGTGAACAGCTTCATAGAGGCAGCGGCAGGCAGTCAGCATGAAGTGGTGGGTGTAAAATGCCATACTCGTCAGTGTGAGAATTTTTCATCAAGTCGCTTGAGGACCCTCTGCGCTCACACACCACTGCCATGACTGCTGGAGGGGGGGGGGCAGGAGCAGGACCAGCTCCATCAACAACTTGAGTCTCGAGTCTCTGGACATGGAGCAGAACCTGAACCAGCAGGTGGTGGCATACTTGGATTGCACCCTTTCACCCCAGATCCAAGATTCCCTGGACTACTGGGCAGGCAAAGTTGAATTATGTCCACAACTGGTCATGTTTCCCCTGGACAAGCTTTCTTGCCTAGCAAGTAGTGTGGTATCAGAGTGGTTGTTTAGTGCAGTGGGGGGCATACTTACCCCAAAGAGAACTCGCCTTTCAACACAAAATAATGAATCAGGCATGGAACATCTAGGATTTCCACACACTGGTGCCTGATGCATCAGACTAGATCATTCTGGCAGTAATGTTCTGACTGCAGTGTATTGCCACAGCAGAACATTGTGAAATACAGTATGGCCACTATTCTAATGCTGCCACCCGCCTGATGTCACACACCTGCTGCCATTGCTGCCATCTTCTCCTGGCACCATCTTGTGCTTTTACTGCCACTGCTGTCCCCTCTCTCCCCACACTGTGACTGTGCCAGTAAGTTGACTACTCATGCTGTTGCCCCCCTTCTCACTCTGTGACTGGGTCATTATGTTGACTCGTCATGCTGTTGCCACCCTCTCTGTGACTAGGGCCACTGGTGTCCTTGTTTGGCCTTATTGACATCACCATATAGTTTACTGTTCTTCAGATCCTTCAGAAAAGCCCAAAAAAATAAAAAACACAACAGATCCTGTCTTTGGACTATGCATAAGGCCTTGATCACACATCAGTATTTTGCATCACAATTTCATCATGATTTGGAAGCCAAAAGCAGGAGTGGGTCCAAAACACAGAAGACATTCAAATATTTCCTCATGTCATCTCTGTTTTAGATCCACTTCTGTTTTTGCATTACAAATAGTTATCAATTACTGACAGCGTGAAGACGGATGCTCAAAAGACAGGACCTCTCTTTTTTGATTTGTTCCTTTGACGATCACAAGATGGGAAAAATAAACAGTGACGTCAACACAAACTTACTGCTGACACCCTCTTCCGTCTGTCATGGGGCCACTACTTTTATCAGTGGCTATTAAAATAGGTTACCTATCAATCTATGTTGAAGCAGAAAGACTGTGTAAAATGAGACCGCTCGTTCTCTCTACAGTAGAATCTTGGGGTACTGAATGGTTAAGTACATTATACCTGACACTAACATTGACCTGTAAGGCTGAGTTCACACTTCAGTTATTTGGTCAGTTAATTCCAGCAGTTACTATATGGTGAGCCAAAATTAGGAGCCAATCCTACTCTCAGATAAGATATCATGAAAAGATCTGCACATGTTCTGTGTTTTTGACCCGTAACTGTCCAAATAATTTAAGTGTGAATTGAGTTTAATAGAAAAGGGATGCAAATGAGCTCTTAAGCTCTAAATGCCACCAGATGTAAGGCAGCTATCCTGTAAGTCAATGTTCAGCTCTTTAAATAAACCTTGAGACATGACTCGGATATTAAACAAGTCAGCGACTCATCTGCAGACAGCTGTTAAAGACATTTTGGGGGTCATTTACTAAGCTGAAATACACCTAAATTAGGCATATTTTGGGCGTAGATGGCGGTGCAACAGTTAGTTGCACTGCTATCTATGACTTCGCCCCACTCACACCAGATGTAAAATAGTGGCCGTGGCTTGAGTGGGGAAGGGTCGGTAAGCCAGTCTTATTCACCATTTTCTATGCCTGTTTTAGGCTTAATAAATGTGCCCCTTTATGCTTATCCTGCGAGTGCTGAGCAGACTACACTTCAGACAATCTGTTTATCCAGGTACCCAGCCATGTGTTCATTAACTGCACTACTTAGGACGGTGAGCTCATTCTATCTTACGTTTCTACTTAATAATAATAGTGTTGGTGATAAAATTTCTTTGAACTATGTACGCATTTAATATCACTAGACTGGTTCAAAAATGACATTTTTGTACTATAAAACACACTGTGTGATGCAATAATAGGCCCACTACCATCAATATAATAATGTACTGTTGCCAGTAAAATTTCTTTGAATTCTGTGTTTAATATCACTGGTTATTGTTATGAAATCATTTTGCTGTAATTAGAAGTGAATGAACAGGCTGAACAGAACAGACTGTGAATGAACATGAACAGACGTAATGCATTGGGAAAAAATGTGTGATTGTTTAGCATTTGAAGCAGAATGCTATTGGGGGGCAGTGCTGGCAATAGTAAACAGTGGAAAATAGCTGTCTTTCTGTTCATATAAAATGTAACATTTTTTTTCCCCTGCAAGAGGCTGGTTTTATAGAACTACTAGACTTAATTCTACAGCAGGAAGCAGCCTTAAACACAGTGTGACCAGCCCATCACTCCCTCAAAGCTTTCACTCAAAGCTTCTCCCAATCAGATTCTAAAATCTACACAAATAGATACTCCTATTCTTTCCCCATAGTGTCTATCAAGCTACAATAGTTGTTTGTGACTAACTAATCATTTTTTGCAGACACTGCCACATATACTACTTTTAGTTCAGAAGCTAAACACACTATGGTGCTTTTGGGGGTTCAGCTAGACATCTTTCTGCCTACTACCTCCCTGATTGACTGATCCAGGATGTCAGTCAGCCTCTGAGCCAGTCAGGGCTAGACCTCCTCCCCACTTTCTCCCATTGTCATGTGATCCTCCTTTTTCCTCCTTTACGCTTTTACCAGCCAATATTAACAGTAAAAGGGCAATAGGTGTCTTTTTATGTGATTCATCCAAAGTGAACCAGAAAAGCTTCAGATTTATTTGGCGAACAAATTTTTGTGAAGTTCGGAACACAATCGATTAGTTTAGATTTAATTCATTCATCCTCAAAATAAATGCCTCATATTAACCTACCAAGTTGTGTCTCCATGTTATCATTGCTGGTGAAATATTCAGCTGATCTGGATGTGATGGATCAAATATTCCAGTAGGTATCTTGGTTAAAATTAGGTCTGATTGATTTGATATATATACCCAGTTTTCAATAAACAGAAGTGATTCTCCTTTTTCATTCAAAGGCATATCCGTATTTACAGCATTTTGAGAGTAGAGTCTTTTGATGTACTGTGTAAGCTTGGGAAAAAAACACATGATAATGACACTAAAATTCATTTTTAAGAATTTTACAGAAATTGGTATTTTATTTTAGACTTGTGATAAAAATACTTTTACAAATTATATGAACACCATTTTAATTGCATTTCATCAACGTCAGCAGTATATATTGTAAAGGATTTCTCTCAGGGGTCGGCAATGACAGACTTCTCATCAAAGAGGGGGTTTTCAAGCTCAATCAGTGCTGTATCTGTCACACAGCACATCACACTTCCAAGTTTGGCGTCACTCGGAACCATGAAGTCTCAGGTTTACCTCATAATGTGTTACATCAACACAAAACAAATGCTTGCCCAGCTAGGCACTCACTGTCCAGAAGTCTCCCTAACTCACCTCTAAGACGCAGTTCACACTGTGGTATTCAGCTTCGGTCCGACAGCCCCTTATCTGTTGACCAGTGCAACCCACCAGTCCTCATGGTGGAAGCAGGGAAATACCTTGGGGGATATGGTTTAGCAGTCCTCCTGACTCTGACCGTGCAACACCTCTCTTCTTCAGGCATCACTGGGTTACTCCAAACTCAGGCTTACTCAGCCTGGTGGCCCCCAGCCCTCCTGGATGGAACCACACAGACCCTCTGCAGAATTCCTTTTTCAAAATCCTTCTCTCGCGCTCTGCGGATTGCTTTATCCCCAAGTGATTATCACACCTGACCTCACATCAGGCCAGGTGATCATGGGGAAAACACAGCAAACCATATGATACATCTAATATATTTGATGCTTGTCACTGCCTCACAGTAAATAAATACATAAATAAGTAAATAAATAAAATAATAATAAATAAAAATAAAATAATGAACCAGCAATGTAGAGATCAGATTCCGTTATTCACCAATCCATAAACAGATGTAGTAGGCAGCACTCCAATTCAAATGATGCAGTTTATTCATCCATAGTTCACACAGCAACGTTTTTTCAAGCATAAAGTGTTCACATACAACATGGTATAAAAAGGATGGATATCAATGATCATTGTCTAATTATCACACAAAATCTATACATGATTACTTAGTCCATTAAAAAAATCACACAATTGTTGAACATGATCGTGAAAAAATTTATATTGATCCAGTGCATGATTCATAAAAATAATAAAGTGCCAAAGTGCCTAAAGTCCATAAATCACATGATTATATGGATAGAAAAAAACATCTGCTAAAGCGCTCACCAACTGATGTATGAAAAAATGTAAAAAAGTGTGCGGAGATGATGACTAGAGTACCCCTGCTCAAAAAGTATAGACTGTGTATAGGATCCACGCGGCATATCTTAGAAGTAGCAAGCACATCCGATAAAACATCAGAAGCATCATTGTGCATGTCTATGCAAAATGTTTCACTGCTTCTACCCGAAGGAGGAGCATCAGGTGTAACATGTCATCACACATCAGTGAGCATGTCTGCTACGTCATCAAACTTCTAAAGATGAAAAACTACTACATATATTAGATCTTGGCAAAATCAGAATAGTCATGTATATACTGTACTAGTACAGTGACCCCCCCACAGTTCTTAAAATTGGACCTCCACAGCAGCCCACCCCCTTAAATTTGACTTTCACAGCAGCCTGCCCCTTTAACAGTGAGTTTCATAGCACCCCCACCCCTTTGACAGTGACCTCCCTAGAGGCCTGCCCCCTTAACAGTGACCTCTACAGCACCCTCTCCTTAACAGCGTCAATATGTTACTGTCCCTTTAACTGACCTCCACCATTCCCAAGCCCCTTAACAGAGACCTCCACAACAACTGCCCCTCTAACAGTTACTTACACAGTCTCCTCCTTCCTTAACAGTAACATCCACAGCACCCTCCCCTTTAACAGTAACCTCCACAGCGGCTGCCCCTTTATTAGTGACCTCCACAGTACCATCTCCTTAACCAGGATTTCCACAACACCCAGCTCCCTTAACAGTTGCCTCTACTGCAATCTGCCCCATAGACTTCCATAACGGACCGTCCCCTTAAATGTGACCACCACTGCAGCCTGTCCTTAGGGTGGCCAGATGTCCGGTTTTAGGATGGACAGTCTGGATTTCAGACTCCCTGTCCTCTGTCTGGTGCAGAGCCTGGAGGTACACAGAGATGTCCTTTTGAACAGCTCACTCTCAGACAGCAGCACTGTGTTGTCTGAGCATGAGCTGCAGGGAGAAAAATCACCCTTCTCCCACCCCTGCAGCTGACAGAAATTGACTTTTACCTTCATTTTTTCAATCCCTGTCAGCTGTGTAATGGGCGTGGCCTAACCAGTTGGGTGTAGCTTGGGGGTGAGTTTGTAAGTCATGTGACCTTTATAGCACTCTGCACCCTTAATAGTGTCATCCACAGCGCCCCTATGCCTACAGCAGTGAAGAAGAATGGCTGGGTTGTTATGGAAACCTGCAGTAAAACTGTGTGTTTGTGGAGACTAAGGACCTGTGAGCTTCTATTGGCTGATAAGGGTCATGTGACTGTGTGTATGGCAGTTGGGATATGATGAAAAAGACCTGCAGGCTTCTATTGGCTAATGTAGGTCATGTGATGTGACATATTTGCATTTTTGGGAATATCTCAGGAATGGTACATCCTAGAGAGCTGTGACCCGGTCTAAAACCTCCCCGGACACCTGATGTACCTGTGTGCCAAATTTTGTGATTTTAAATCCGATGGTGTGGCTTCCTTAAGCGGGCATACATACATACACTCAGCTTTATATATTAGATATGTATATAAGGCCCAAACCCAACAAATCTGCCATCTTGGAGACTGGAAAAGACCATAACTCAAAGGGGGGCCTTAAAAATACAAATAAATGGCAAAATACCACCTATAATACATGCAAGAAAACCTGCACCAGTTAATGAGTTGCTAGCTCAAGATGGGCCAGTGCATCCGCCAGATTTAGTGGAGGGACCAAATCCCTCAGGTGCAACAGCTATGATTCATGTGCATATGACGCACAAGCATGTCTGAAGCCACCCATTTAGAGTCCACACCACAGTATATCCATGGCATGATCTCAAGTAATATCCTGTATTTGGTTATATGCCAAAATAGAAGCAAAATATAAAAAAATATATGTATATACAACAAAAAATTGGAGTGGTTAGAATGACAGGTCATAGAGAGTTCTTCATCCAGAATAAGCAATGATATCTAAAACCAAAAAGTAGACAGCAAGAAAATAATAAAAAAAAAAGTAAAATCATCACATATCATGCTGAAGAAAATATGGCAGGCTATAAATGTCAATCAGGGTCAGATGTTTACACAAAGGGTTTCACTGAATAATTCACATTGAGGCCCATAATCCACTCTAATTCACATTATTGTAACCTAAGTTCTCTATGCTCCCCCCTCCCCATCCAATAAATCCCCAAATGTCAGACTCCCTTTTGTTTCCACATATGTAAAAAGTAGTGGAGAAGTCCACTATATTGAGTTTTTGCAGAAAGAAATCACAACTTTCAAACCAAAGGTCTTGGATTTGGAAAAAATAAAATGGAGGAATTATTTTGTTTCCTCTGTTTCCATCTTCTCCGGGTCTGAAAGGTTGGTGATTAAGTTATTGGCCCTTTACAACGATATCATCGTTGATAAGGGTGGTGCTATCGTCGTCATGGACCGACAGTACTTGGATGAAATTTCTTCTCAGTTATCTGACACTCAGGTGTACAAAAGGGTTGACGCAGATCCAAAACCTATGATAGCTCAGTTTATCAGGACCAGTTCAAAAACTTCTGTTCTATTGATATACACAGATGGAGACTAATTGAGGACAGATTTATTTTGAAAGCCATTGGACAGACATAATTTGTTGCTATATGAGTGGCCACTCTAAGTCCACTATTAATTCCCTACCATACAGCCTAATATTACTGGTAAAAGGAATTGTTGATGATCCTTTGATGCGCACACAGCGTCTTGATGAGATGAGCTCTTGTTTTTGTGCCCATGGATAGCCCCACTATCATATACAGGAACCGCCCTGTCATGTGCCTCAGCTGCGACTACCAAGGGTCAATCTATTTCATGCACTCAATCTCTCATGCCACTACACATAGGTCTCAGATTGAACCTAGGCCACAGTGTCCCATTTGCAAGCATCCACACAGTAGCACTAGCCACACTAATAGCAAATACACCGTACCACAAACCGCAGTCACACACTTAAAAATGTAGGTTACTGGGCTCATTCAGGGCTCAAGGCAACACAATTAAAGATGTGCTTTAATGTATTAAAAAGGTATAGTACTTAGTTAAAAAAATAATAATAAAAGAAATAAGAGACATACATAAAAGTCCACGAAACAGTTATAAAATAAAAAGATAAAAACAGAAAAGTTCTTACTATTTAACAAATTGTTCCAGGGACAGGAGAAAGTGGACCACAACCCAATGCTGATCGGATCCCCAAATTGTTTCAAAGGTTCCAAATCCCACATTTTTATCCCCATTCGGCAGAGAGTGGAGCTGAGAGGGGCCCCCCTTCCCTTTTCTACCCAGCCTTCTGTGAAGGCCTTCATAATTGGTATGTGCTTCACCTCTATCCCTTGGCTGGAAGCATAAATTATTAATAAATAATACATGGATTTCCACACTAATGGATCTTCGGGCCCCAGCATATTTTATAACACATTTCATCAAACCGATCGTTCTAATACCAAATATGACCAGTGTAGGTGTCCTGGAATGAGAGATTCTCATTATACAGGACTGCTGGCTGTCAGGGGTGGATGTTTGGACTCCCTACGATGCCTGCATTATATAGAATTCAATTATTACAATAATTAATATGTGAGTTGTACCAAAGATGAGTTATTGCTTATGAGATATTTTCTTCATCTTCTGCTTCTCCATTTGAAAGGCACCTAGATGTCTGCTGTGCACCAATGCCAATACGTCTGATAGGTCAGGCATTATCATGAGGGTATAGTGTCCCGTACAGGAAACCTCATTACCACTACGTTTGTTAGCAGGAGGATTCTAATTAGAATCCTACCAAAAGGTGTTTGTGTATTCTCCCCAACAGGTCCAGACGGCATGGCTTTGTACCAACAGTATTAAAGAAAGGCATAAAAATACATAAAATCACACATCGATATAAAACCATACACAGATAATAAAAGGTTATGAGAAAGGTTGTCCATTTCTCACACCCACTGACTAATTGATGCCCATTGACTCAAACCATTGGATGTGTCCTCATGTCCAATAAATCCCCAAATTTCAGACTCCCTTTTGTTTCCACATATGGGACAAATAGTAGATAGTGTCATCCATTATATGTAAACAATGGCATATTCTTAGTAATTACTTTGGGGACATTCATGAGTTTTCCTTGCCACCTCTGTTCTCATATAGACGACCTCATTGTTTACGAGATACTTTGGTACATGTGGATATTGGCCCTTTAAGATTGTTGACGACTTCAACCCTTCGGAAAGGCTGTTTCCATGCCTTGATTGTTTGTGACAATTGTACACTTAAGATAAAGGGTGACATCTTCTGCCATCCTGGCACATCTCAAAAATATGCTCTCAGACATTTAAATGGCGGCGATTGTTTTCATCTGCCCGTGTAATTTAAATTATGTTGGAGAGACTACTAGTGAACTGAGACTGGTGTGCGGTACAGTAGCCGCAGTCTAGAAAATATGTTTTTTCTCTAAGATACATTTAATACAGTCCAGTGAAAAATTGTGTGGTGTGCGGTACACTAGCCTCAGTCTAGAGAATATGTTTTTTCTCTCAGATACATTTAATACAGTCCAGTGAACAATTTTG
Organism: Rhinella marina; assembly: GCA_900303285.1. NCBI lineage: Eukaryota > Metazoa > Chordata > Amphibia > Anura > Bufonidae > Rhinella > Rhinella marina. The sequence continues at coordinate 5,835 of ONZH01030500.1, read as the reverse complement.
TGGTGTTTGGTACAGTAGCCGCAGTCAAGAGAATACCTTTTTTTTGTTGTTGTTTTTTTTAATTATATGTACTACATTCCAGTGAAAAATTGTGTGGTGTGCGGTACACTTGCCGCAGACTAGAGAATACGTTTTTTCTCTCAGACACATTTAATACAGTCCAGTGAAAAATTGTGTGGTGTGCGGTACAGAAGCCGCAGTCTAGAGAATACGTTTTTTTTTTTTTTTAAATTATATGTACTACAGTCAAGTGAAAAATTGTGTTGTGTGCGGTACACTAGCCGTAGTCTAGAGAATACGTTTTTGGCCTCAGATAGTAATTCTACAGTCCACTGAAAAGGTTTTTTCTAGACTCCAGCTAGTGTACCACAAACCACTCAATTTTTCACTGGACTGTAGTATATATAACTGAGAGAAAAAACATAGTCTTTAAATAGCAGCTATTGTACCGCAAACCACTCAATTTTTCGCTGGACTGTAGTATATATGACTGAGAGAAAAAACATATTTTCTAGACTCCAGCTAGTGTACCGCACATGACAGAATTGTTCACTGCACTGTAGTATATATAACTGATAGAAAAAAGTAGTCTTTAGACTGCGGCTATTGAACCGCAAACCACTCAATTTTTCACTGGACTGTAGTATATATAACTGAGAGAAAAAACATTTTCCAGACTGACGCTACTGTACAGCACACAACAGAATTGTTCACTGTACTGTATTGTATATTTAACTGAGAGAAAAAACGTAGTCTTTAAATGGCGGCTATTGTACCGCAAACCACTCAATTTTTCGCTGGACTGTAGTATATATGACTAAGAGAAAAACGTATTTTCTAGACTCCGGCTAGTGTAACGCACACGACAGAATTGTTTACTGCACTGTAGTGTATATATAACTGAGAGAAAAAACGTAGTCTTTAAATGGCGGCTATTGTACCACAAACCACTAAATTTTTCACTGGACTGTAGTATATATAACTGAGAGAAAAAAACGTATTTTCTAGACTGACGCTACTATACAGCACACGACAGAATTGTTCACTGCACTGTTGTGTATATATAAATGAGAGAAAAAACATAGTCTTTAAATGGCGGCTATTGTACCGAATACCACTCAATTTTTCACTAGACTCTCATATATATATAACTGAGAGAAAAAACTTTGTCTAGACTCCGGCTAGTGTACCGCACAAGACAGAATTGTTCACTGCACTGTAGTTTATATACCTGAGAGAACAAACATAGTCTTAAAACTGCGACTATTTTACCGCAAACCACTCAGTTTTTCACTGGACTTTAGAATGTATAACTGAGAGAAAAAACGTATTTTCTAAATTCAGGCTAGTGTACCGCACACGACAGAAATGCTCAATGCACAGTAGTATACATAACAGAGAAATAAATAGTCTTTAGACTGTGGCTATTTTTCCGCAAACCACTCAATTTTTCACTGGACTGTAGTATGTATAACTGAGAGAAAAAACGTATTTTCTAGACTTTGGCTAGTGTACAGCACACGACAGAATCGTTCACTGCACTGTAGTATATATAACTGAGAGAAAAAAGTAGTCTTTAGACTGTGGCTATTTTACCACAAACCACTCAATTTTTCACTGGACTGTAGTATATATAAATGAGAGAAAAAACATATTTTCTAGACTGTGGCTACTGTGTCGCAAACTACAAAATTGTTCACTGCACTGTAGTATATATAACTGAGAAAAAAAACGTATTTTCTAGACTCCGGCTAGTGTATCGCACACGACAGAATTGTTCACTGCACTGTAGTATATATAACTGAGAGAAAAAACTTAGTCTTTAATTGGCGGCTATTGTACCGCAAACCACTAAATTTTTTACTGGACTGTAGTATATATAACTGAGAAAAAAAACATATTTTCTAGACTGACGCTACTGTATAGCACATGACAGAATTGTTCACTGCACTGTAGTGTATATATAACGGAGAGAAAAAACGTAGTCTTTAAATGGCAGCTATTGTACCGCAAACCAATCAATTTTTCACTGGACTGTAGTATATATAAATGAGAGAAAAAACGTATTTTCTAGACTGACGCTACTGTACAGCACACGACAGAATTGTTCACTGCACTGTAGTGTATAAATAATTGAGAGAAAAAACATAGTCTTTAAATGGCGGCTATTGTACCGCAAACCTCTCGATTTTTCACTGGACTGTAGTATATATAACTGAGAGAAAAAACGTATTTTCTAGACTGATGATACTGTACAGCAAACAATAGAATTGGTCACTGCACTGTAGTATATATAAGTGAGAGAAAAAACGTAGTCTTTCGACTGCGGTTATTTTACCGCAAACAGCTCAGTTTTTCACTGGACTGTAGTATACACTCACCGGCCACTTTATTAGGTACACCATGCTAGTAACGGGTTGGACCCCCTTTTGCCTTCAGAACTGCCTCAATTCTTCGTGGCATAGATTCAACAAGGTGCTGGAAGCATTCCTCAGAGATTTTGGTCCATATTAACATGATGGCATCACACAGTTGCCGCAGATTTGTCGGCTGCACATCCATGATGCGAATCTCCCGTTCCACCACATCCCAAAGATGCTCTATTGGATTGAGATCTGGTGACTGTGGAGGCCATTTGAGTACAGTGAACTCATTGTCATGTTCAAGAAACCGGTCTGAGATTATTCCAGCTTTATGACATGGCGCATTATCCTGCTGAAAGTAGCCATCAGATGTTGGGTACATTGTGGTCATAAAGGGATGGACATGGTCAGCAACAATACTCAGGTAGGCTGTGGCGTTGCAACGATGCTCAATTGGTACTAAGGGGCCCAAAGAGTGCCAAGAAAATATTCCCCACACCATGACACCACCACCACCAGCTTGAACCGTTGATACAAGGCAGGATGGATCCATGCTTTCATGTTGTTGACGCCAAATTCTGACCCTACCATCCGAATGTCGCAGCAGAAATCGAGACTCATCAGACCAGGCAACGTTTTTCCAATCTTCTACTGTCCAATTTCGATGAGCTTGTGCAAATTGTAGCCTCAGTTTCCTGTTCTTAGCTGAAAGGAGTGGCACCCGATGTGGTCTTCTGCTGCTGTAGCCCATCTGCCTCAAAGTTTGACGTACTGTGCGTTCAGAGATGCTCTTCTGCCTACCTTGGTTGTAACGGGTGGCAATTTGAGTCACTGTTGCCTTTCTATCAGCTCGAACCAGTCTGCCCATTCTCCTCTGACCTCTGGCATCAACAAGGCATTTCCAGCCACAGAACTGCCGCTCACTGGATGTTTTTTCTTTTTCGGACCATTCTCTGTAAACCCTAGAGATGGTTGTGCGTGAAAATCCCAGTAGATCAGCAGTTTCTGAAATACTCAGACCAGCCCTTCTGGCACCAACAACCATGCCACGTTCAAAGGCACTCAAATCACCTTTCTTCCCCATACTGATGCTCGGTTTGAACTGCAGGAGATTGTCTTGACCATGTCTACATGCCTAAATGCACTGAGTTGCCGCCATGTGATTGGCTGATTAGAAATTAAGTGTTAACGAGCAGTTGGACAGGTGTACCTAATAAAGTGGCCGGTGAGTGTATATCACTGAGAGAAAAAATGTAATTTCTAGAGTGACGCTACTGTACAGCACACAACAGAATTGTTCACTGCACTGTAGTGTATATATAACTGAGAGAAAAAACGTAGTCTTTAATTGGCGGCTATTGTACCGCAAACCACTCAATTTTTCACTGGACTGTAGTATATAAAACTGAGAGAAAAACGTATTTTCTAGACTCCGGCTACTGTACAGCACACGACAGAATTGTTCACTGCACAGTAGTTTATATAACTGAGAGAAAAAAAACATAGTCTTTACACTGCGGCTATTTTACCGCAAACCACTCAATTTTTCACTGGACTGTAGTATATATAACTGAGAGAAAAAACGTACTTTCTAGACTGACGCTACTATAAAACACACAACAGAATTGGTCACTGCACTGTAGTATATATAAGTGAGAGAAAAAACTTAGTCTTTAGACTGCGGCTATTTTACAGCAAACCACTCAATTTTTCACTGGACTGTAGTATATATAACTGAGAGAAAAACATATTTTCTAGAGTGACGCTACTGTACAGCACACAACAGAATTGTTCACTGCACTGTAGTGTATACAAAACTGAGAGAAAAAACATAGTCTTTAAATGGCGGCTATTATTCCCAAACCACTCAATTTTTCACTGGACTGTAGTATATATAACTGAGAAAAAAGTATTTTCTAGACTGACGCTACTGTACAGCACACGACAGAATTGTTCACTGCACTGTAGTGTATAAATAAATGAGAGAAAAAAAACATAGTCTTTAAATGGCGGCTAATTTACCGCAAACCACTCGATTTTTCACTGGACTATAGTATATATAACTGAGAGAAAAAACGTATTTTCTAGACTGATGATACTGTACAGCACAAAACAGAATTGGTCACTGCACTGTAGTATATATAAGTGAGAGAAAAAACATAGTCTTTAGACTGCGGCTAATTTACCGCAAACCACTCAATTTTTCACTGGACTGTACTGAGAGAAAAAATGTATTTTCTAGAGTGACGCTACTGTACAGCACACAACAGAATTGTTCACTGCACTGTAGTGTATATATAGCTGAGAGAAAAAACGTAGTCTTTAAATGGCGGCTATTGTTCCGCAAACCACTCAATTTTTCACTGGACCGTAGTATATATAACTGAGAGAAAAAAACGTATTTTCTAGACTGACGCTACTGTACAGCACATGACAATATTGTTCACTGCACTGTAGTTTATATAACTGAGAGAAAAAACGTAGTCTTTACACTGCGGCTATTGTACCGCAAACCACTCAATTTTTCACTGGACTGTAGTATATATAACTGAGAGAAAAAAGTATTTTCTAGACTGACGCTACTGTACAGCACACGACAGAATTGTTTCACTGCACTGTAGTGTATATATAAATGAGACAAAAAACGTAGTCTTTAACCCCTTCAAGCGACAGACAGTTTGGATCAAATGCTGGAGCCCCATTTTTCAAATCTGACATGTTTCACTTTATGTGGTAATAACTTTGGAATGCTTTTACTTATCCAGGCCATTCTGAGATTGTTTTCTCGTCACATATTGTACTTCATGACAGTAGTTAGTACTACTTTAGTGTTAGTACTATTTTAGGGTACACACGATTTTTGGTAGCTTTATACTACACTTCTTGTGAGGCAAGGTAACAAAAACTAGCAGTTTTGGCATTGTTTTTATGTTTTGTTATTGACAACATTCATCTGACAGGTTAGATCATGTGATATTTTTATAGAGCAGGTCGTTACGGACGCGGCAATATCTAATATGCATACTTTTTTTTATTTATTTAAGTTTTACACAATATTTTTGAAGCACAAAAAAAAAATCATGTTTTAATGTCTCCATAGTCAGAGAGCTGTAGTTTTTTTTACTTTTTGGACGATTGTCTCAGATAGGGGCTCATTTTTTGCGGGACGAGATGACGGTTAGATTGGTACTATTTTTGGGGGCATACGCTTTTTTGATCGCTTGGTATTAAATTTTTTGTGATGAAATGTGATAAAAAATGGATTTTTTTTAGACAGTTTTTATTTTTTACGGTGTTCACCTGAGGGGAGAGATCATGTGATATTTTTGTAGAGCAGGTTGTTACGGATGTGGCGATACCTAACATGTATACTTATTTTTATTTATTTAAGTTTTACACAATAATATCATTTTTGAAAAAAAAACTCATGTTTTAGTATCTCCATAGTCAGAGAGCTGTAGTTTTTTTATTT
>ONZH01030499.1:0-34074 GCA_900303285.1 Rhinella marina | reverse complement strand
ATTGAGCTTGAACTAGTGGGGCATGTGTGGTATCGATTCTTCTCAGTTTAAAATCGTATACGTCCCCTATCTTGGGACCATATATTTCATGGATTTTTCGAACACGGAAAAGGAAAAAGAGCTTGCTCTGGCCAGGGGAGTGTCTTTTCTACTGCAGCTAAGGGGACGTGTCCATGCTCTGCCTATCACAGGTCAGGAGCCAATTAAAAGAAGAACCAAAAAAAATCAGTATAAAATCTAATACGTCCCCTATCCGGGTAAATTGTTTGGAGAGAGGGCCTGTAGGTGGGGGGCAGGCTGGGGGCCAGAGGAGTGCCCCCTTGGCTAGCGTGTGTGGTGGTGACAACAGCCGGATGGAGTTCGAATGACGACGCAGGACCCCAACTTAAAAATTTTGCATCAACCAGTACGGTTGTCAACTCTGAAATTTGTGAAGTGGGGCATGTGTTGTATGCATTCTTCTCAGTTTAATACCGTATGCGGCACCTATCCGGAAAAATAGTTTGGAGAGAGAGAAAGAGAGGAAAAAAACGTATTTTTAAAAGTGAAGTTCATGATAGATCAGTTAAAGAGAAAGAAAGGATTTTATGAAATGGATTTGTATCACTGAGAGCAAAAGAACCTATTTTTTTACGTGACGTGCAGTATAGATCACTTGGAGATAAAAAGGGGAATGTGCAAACTTGGGCTGCTATAGTGCAAACCACTATGGTGGTGACAACAGAGTGAGCGAGTGACACTGGAAATGCAGTGAAATGGCTTTTGTTGACCCTCCAAAAATTTTTTTCTTTTCGAAGTACATAAAGTCTACCATCAGCAAAAATTTTTTTTTTAAATGTCCGTACTTGCACCTCCTGAAAAATTGTTTTGGACTGTCTGTTTGACGCTCCTGAAACATTGTTTTACACTGTCTGTAGTTGACACTGCGGAAAAATTGTTTGGAGAGAGGGCCTGTAGGGGGCCCTCGGGAAACATTGTTTAGAGAGAGGGCCTGTAGGGGGCCCTCCGGAAAAATTGTTTAGAGAGAGGGCCTGTAGGTGGACCTCCGGAAAAATTGTTTGGAGAGAGGGCCTGTAGGGGGCCCTCCGGAAAAATTGTTTGGAGAGAGGGCCTGTAGGTGGACCTCTGGAAAAATTGTTTGGAGAGAGGGCCTGTAGGTGGACCTCTGGAAAAATTGTTTGAATAGAGGGCCTGTAGGGGGCCCTCCTGACAAATTGTGGTAAAAGAGTGCCAGTTGGACCTCTGAAAAATGGCGTTTTTTTGGTCAGCGTTAGGCAAAGACGATATGGAGGAGGAGGAGGAGTAGGAGGAGTAGAGAAGAGGAATCGGATACATAAGTAATGTTAAATTTTAGCTACTTTCCCCCGGAGGAGATTTGAATTCTGGTGAAATCCAGGCTTTGTTCATTTTAATAAGCGTCAGCCTGTCAGCGCTGTCAGTTGACAGGCGTGTACGCTTATCAGTGATGGCGCCACCAGCTGCACTGAATACCCGCTCTGACAGCACGCTAGCGGCAGGGCAGGCCAGCACCTCCAAGGCGTACAGCGCCAGTTCAGGCCACGTGTCCAGCTTTGAAACTCAGTAGTTGTATGGAGCAGAGTGATCGGTCCGGACGTTGGTATGGTCAGCTAGGTATTCCCTCACCATCTTTCTGTACAGCTCCCCCCTACTCTGCCTAGACTGGGGACAGGTGACAGTGTCTTGCTGGGGTGACATAAAAGTGGCAAAGGCCTTGGAGAGCGTTCCCCTGCCAGTGCTGGACAAGCTGCCTGCTCGCCTCCTCTCCCCCGCTACTTGGCCCACAGAACATTGCCCTCTGCCGCTAGCGGCGTCAGATGGGAAGGATTGTTTCAGCTTGTGCACCAGGGCCTGTTGATATTGATTCACTCTCATACTCCTTTCCTCTACAGGGATGAGAGTGGAAAGGTTCTGCTTGTAACGTGGGTCCAGGAGAGTGAACACCCAGTAATTGGTGTTTGAAAAAATGCTTCTAACGCGAGGGTCACGGGATAGGCCGCCTAACATGAAGTCTGCCATGTGCGCCAGAGTCCCAACACGCAAGAATTCCCTCTCCTCACTGGCCTGACTCTCCATTTCCTCCTCCTCCCCATCCAAGTCCTCCTCTTCAGCCCATACACGCTCAAGAGTTAAGAAGGACTGAGCACTGGTACCCTCTTCTGTCTCGCCGACATTCTCCTCCTCTTCCTCCTCATCCTCATCCCCCTCCTCCGATACGCACTGAGAAACAGACCGGAGGGTGCTCTGGCTATCAAGTGACGTATCTTCTTCCACTGTCTCTTGTGACAAGCGCAAAGCATCCGACTTCATGCTGAGCAGTGAGTTTTTCAACAGGCAAAGCAGCGGGATGGTGAGGCTGATAATGGCGGCATCGCCGCTGATCATCTGTTTTGACTCCTCAAAGTTGGTCAACACCTGGCAGATATCAGACATCCGCGTCCACTCCTCATTGTAGACTTGGGGAATCTGAGTGACCTGACTACCAGTTCTGGTGGAAGTTGACATCTGGCAGTCTACAATCACTCTGCGCTGCTGGTAAACTCTGGATAACATGTTTAATGTCGAATTCCATCTTGTGGGCAAGTCGCACAACAGTCGGTGAGTGGGCAGTTGTAGGCGGCGCTGCGCTGCCCTGAGAGTGGCAGCATCTGTGGTCGACCTGCGGAAATGCGCACAGAAGCGGCACACCTTGGTGAGCAAATCAGACAGATTGGGGTATGTCTTGAGGAACCGCTGAACTATTAGACTGAACACGTGGGCCAGGCATGGCACATGTGTCAGTCTGCCGAGTTGCAGAGCCGCCACCAGGTTACGCCCGTTGTCACGCACAACCATGCTTGGCTTGAGGTTCAGCGGTGCCAGCCACAGATCGGTCTGTGCCGTGATGCCCTGTAACAGCTCTTGGGCGGTGTGCCTTTTGTCACCTAAGCTCAGCAGTTTGAGCACCGCCTGCTGGCGCTTACCCACGGCACTGCTGCTGCGCCTAGAGCTACCGACTGAAGGCGCCGTGCCCACGGATGGTAATTCGGAGGAGGAGGTGGAGGAGGAGGAGGGGTCGGAGGAGGAGGCATAGTACGTCTGAGAGACCATGACCGAGGTAGGCCCCGCAATCCTCGGTGTGGGCAGTACATGAGCGGCCCCAGGGTCAGACTCGGTCCCAGCCTCCACCAAGTTAACCCAATGTGCTGTCAGTGATATATAGTGTCCCTGCCCGGCAGCACTTGTCCACATGTCTGTGGTTAGGTAGACCTTCTCAGAAACAGCGTTGGTTAGGGTACGGATGATGTTCTGTGACACGTGCTGGTGTAGGGCTGGGACGGCACATCGGGAAAAATAGTGGCGGCTGGGGACCGAATACCGAGGGGCAGCCACCGCCATGAGATTGCGAAAGGCCTCGGTCTCTACCAGCCTATAGGGCAGCATCTCCAGGCTCAGCAATTTGGAGATGTGGACGTTGAGGGCTTGGGCATGTGGGTGGAACTGTATTTCCTCTTGCGCTCCAGCGTCTGCTGTAAAGACAGCTGAACGCTGCGCTGGGACACATTGGTGGACGCTGTGGAGGATCGTGGAGGCGAAGGTGTGGTTTTTCGGCTGCATGCGCTGCTGCCGGGGTCCTGGACAGGGGGTTGACTAGCAGAGGCAGCGAGGGACACAGGGGAAGGAGCAGTGGTGTGACCCACATGAGGTGAACGGCCTTGGTTCCATTGAGTGGGGTGTTTAGCACTCATATGCCTGCGCATGCTGGTGGTGGTTAGGCTAGTAGTGGTGGCACCCCTGCTGATCCTGGTGTGGCATAGGTTGCACACCACAGTTCGTTGGTCATCCTCACTTTCTTTAAAGAACCTCCAGACTTGCGAACATCTAGGCCTCACCACGGGAGCTTCACTATGTGAAACAGTTGCTGCTGATGCACCAGCTCTGGCCCTGCTTCTCCCTCTGGCCACACCACTGCCTCTTCCAACCTGTTCTGGTGCAGCACTCGCCTCCGCCTCAGAAGCACTGTCTTCACTCGGCTTATCAACCCAGCTTGGGTCAGTCACCTCGTCATCCTCCGATTCCTCAGTCTGCTCCCCCCTCGGACTTCCTGCCCTGACAACAACTTCACCACTGTCTGACAACCATGTCTCCTCATCGTCCGATACCTCTTTACACACTTCTTCCACTAAGTCAACATTGTCATCATCATCATCACCCACAGACTGCGACAGTTGGAAAACTTGGGCATCGGGAAAGAGGTCAGCAGCAACTTGAGAAGTGGTTTGTGACTCTGTGAAGGGTCCAGAAAACAGTTCCTCAGAGTATGCCGGATCGCATTCCAAATTTTCCTGGGAGGGGGCAGACTGGGGGGAAGGAAGTTGAGGTGGAGGAGCAAGAGGAGTGCTCCCTTGGGTAACATGGGTGGACTGCGTGGAAGACTGACTGGTGGACAAATTACTTGAAGCATTGTCCGCAATCCACGACATCACCTGTTCGCACTGTTGTGGTTTCAACAGTGCTCTACCACGTGTCCCTGTAAGTTGAGACATGAAGCTAGGGAGTGTAGCTCTGCGGCGTTCCCCTGCTCCCTCATCAGCAGGTACTGTCTCACCCTGCCCAGGACCATGGCCTCTGCCCCCTGCAGTAATTGAATGCCCACGCCCACGCCCTCGTCCTCGACCCTTAGCCCTGGGGTTCAACATTTTCTGTATATAAGTGTATTATATAAAAAAAATAAAATAAATGGCCTGCTGTACTGAAACCCACAAACTTGTTCAATCTGAACAAGAAAATATATAGGTGGATAAGTTAGAGCAAAATTACGTATGTTATTACGTACTGTGCAGTATGGAGCAATTACACTGAAACTATTAGATTAGGCAGACTTGGTCTGCTTAAGTGCAACCCAGACAAATGTCGCACAGAGATTTTTGTAATGTAGCTGTCTCAGTGAGAGCAAAAGACCTTTTTTAATTAAGTGACGTACACAATGTGTCACCTGGACAGAAAATACGGATTGTGTTTTGTATATAGGTGGATAAGTTAGAGCTAAATTACGTATGTTATTACGTACCGTGCAGTATGGAGCAATTACACTGAAACTATTAGATTAGGCAGACTTGGTCTGCTTAATTGCAACCCAGACAAATGTCGCACAGAGATTTTTGTAATGTAGCTGTATCAGTGAGAGCCAAAGACCTTTTTTAATTAAGTGTCGTACACAATGTGTCACCTGGACAGAAAATACGGATTGTGGTTTGTATATAGGTTGATAAGTTAGAGCAAAATTACGTATGTTATTACGTACCTTGCAGTATGGAGCAATTACACTGAAACTATTAGATTAGGCAGACTTTGTTTGCTTAAGTGCAACCCAGACAAATGTTGCACAGAGATTTTTGTAATGTAGCTGTATCAGTGAGAGCAAAAGACCTTTTTTAATTAAGTGACGTACAGAATGTGTCACCTGGACAGAAAATACGGATTGTGGTTTGTGGTGACTGGACAGCTGAACTGTGACACACAGAATGGTTCCACACAGCTGTATGAAATGGATTTGTATCACTGAGATAAAACAACAAAAAAACTATTTATATATATATAAATATATATTTTTTTATATTTCTTTTTTATATATATATATTTTTTTTAACGTGACGTGCAGAAACTATCAGAGAGCAAACTCAGCCCCTGTTGACTGTGGCTATTTTGACTGCAACCCAGACAAATGTCGCACAGAGATTTTTCTAATGTAGCTTTATCAGTGAGAGCAAAAGACCTTTTTTAATCACGTGACGTACAGAATGTGTCACCTGGACAGAAAATACGGAGTGTGGTTTGTGGTGAGTGGACAGCTGAACTGTGACACACAGAATGGTTCCACACAGCTGTATGAAATGGATTTGTATCACTGAGATAAAACAACAAAAAACCTATTTTTTTATATATTTTTTTTAATATATTTTTTTTATATATATATTTTTTTAACGTGACGTGGCTATTTTGACTGCAACCCAGACAAATGTCGCACAGAGATTTTTCTAATGTAGCTGTATCAGTGAAAGCAAAAGACCGTATTTGATTACTTGCCGTACAGTATGGGTCAAAATAAAATACAGATTGTGGTTTGTGGTGAGTGGACAGCTGAACTGTGACACAGAATGGTTCCACACTGCTCTATGAGATGGATTTGTATGACTGAGATAAAACAATAAAAAAAGGGTTATATATGGCAATAGCTGCACTACTAGTGCCAGCCAGCCCAGCCAGGAGACAAAAAAAATATTTCTTGTAGCCCTTAGAAGGGCTGTTGGGTTCTTTTGAGATCACTCCTGCCTAACAGAGAACTAAATCCAGGCCCTAACACTCTCCCTGAAACGCAGCAGCTCTGTCCCTAACAACATCCAGACAGCATCTGAGCCGAGCACCGCGGGCAGTCACTAGTATATTCCAGGGTCACCTGATCAGGCCAGCCAACCCCTGCTATCGACATGTAAGGGCCCCACGTGATGCTGGGTGTACCGTAGAGTCTCCTGGCTTGTGATTGGCTGAGTTTATAGACGGCAAAAATTCAAAATGCGGGAGATGCCATTCCCTCGAGCATGGCGAGGTACTCGTCCGAGCAGCGAACACTTATGAGTACCATAATACTCGAACGAGCACCAAGCTCGGACGAGCATGCTCGCTCACCTCTAGTTCTTTACTTTGTATGCTTCATTTTTGTGTCTGTGGACAGAGAGCTGACGTGACTTCCCAAAAAGTTCCAGTTTTGTCTTGTCTGTCCAAAGAAGCTTTGTGGCTTGACAATATTCATTTTGGTAAATTTCAGTCTTCCTTTTTTATGATTTGCTGTCAACAGTGGTTTCCTCCTCATTCATATTCCATTAAGTCCACTTTGGCTAAGACAGCGCAATCTGACACTGATGTACCTTGATCTTGGAGTTCACCTTTAATCCCTTTGGAAGTTTTTCTGGGCTCTTTGGTTACCATTCATATTGTTTGTCTCTTCAATTTGTCATCAATTTTCCTCTTGTACATTAACATAAATATTCAGACACTTTGCTCAGCTAAATCAGCTTTGGCAGCAAATAAAGCCTCCAGTCTTGAGTATGATGCCACAAAGTTTGCACACCTAGATTTGGGGATTTTTTTTTTTGCCATTCTTCTCGGCAGATTCCCTCAAGCTCTGCCAGGTTGGATGGGAACCATCAGTGGACAGCCATTTTCAAGTGTCTCCAGAGATGTTTAATTGGATTGAAGTCAGTTCTCTGGGCTATTCAAAGACATTCACAGAGTTATCCCTAAGCCACTTCAGTGTTGTTGTGGTTGTGTACTTAGGGCCACTGTCTAGTTGGAAGATAAACCTTCAACTTAGTCTGATGTCCAGAGTGCTCTGGATCAGGTTTACATTAAATGGGATATCCCATGACTTATGTAAAAAATGAAAATAAAAAATCATTATTATATGACAATCTCTTTCTAAAAAAAAAGCTAAATCCAGCTCTCTACCTCACATGGATCCAGAGATCTCCCCATTCATTGCTCTGCCATATTTATATCAAGCTGACAGCTCAAGGGGAGTGTCTTTTCTGCTGCAGCTAAGGGGGCGTGTCTCAACTCTCCCCATCACAGCTCAGGAGGCAGTTGAAGGATGAAACTGAGCATGTGTGGATATCTCAGTGAGCAGAACAAAGAAATAAGAAAAAACAAACAACAGGTGGCGCTATACACACACATATATGTATATATAGATATATATATATATATATATATATATATATATATATATATATATATATTGTATTGAATAACTCAGTGGTGATGCAAAATTTTTAATTACATGCAATTGCCAAAGAATTATGATCCAGGAACTTAAAACTGCAGAATATTTTTGTGAGACAACCCCTTTAAGAATCAAGGACATGCTCCTTCAAATACTTGGTTTGGTGGGGCAGCCAACAGTGTTGAGTTAAATGAAGCATTCGAAGTGGAATTCAGACAGAAGTTTAGGAAAATTTCAATTCGCAACAAATCAAAATTTCCTTGTGCTTCGTGGTAACGCATCAGGTTTTCCTAAAATGGCAGCTGCATGTGTTACAAGGCAAAACTAAGCGTAGAGGAGACAAGCCCAGGAACGCAGAATAACCCATAATGCGCTGCAGCCAGCCAATCTACAGGTAGCCATCCCTTGTCTTGTCACAGCCCTATAAAAGCCTCATCCTGAGCGTTCTCCACCATTGTCCTGTGAGCTGGGCAAAGGGAGAGATGTCGCAAGCACTCATGCGCTAGGGACAGTGTTTCTGAAAACAATTAATAGAAGAAATCAATACCAATAAGATGGAAGCCTTTATTATTCCAGTGCCCAGCGTGCCGACCAATACCATCCAGTCTGCATCCCTTAGGGGGGACCATTTCTTAATGATGACATCTTTTGCTGGCTTTACTTCATAAAAAAGGAAGCAGAGAGAGGAGGAGCTGGATGTTCCTAATTACATATTCTCACTCATATTAGGTGATGTGGAAAAGGAGGAAAAGCAGAAGAAGGGTTCTCACTTGTAGGGCAGTGCTGTGGTTGGAGAAGTGGGTATGCCAGAATATTGTGCCTCCACCTAACCAGCAAAACCCCATACCAGCAACAGCCCCTGTTTAAAGGTGCATTAACTCCTTCCCGACGGGAAGGGACTTGCCGCCCAGCGCCATAGTACTACGTCACTCTGATCGAGAGGGTGCAGGAGCTGCTGTGTCCACTTGCCGGACCCCTGCTGTATGCGCCGGCATCGGTGAAAACACTGATGCCGACGCATTAACCCTTAGGCATCCGGCTGTCATCTGGAAGTGAGCTGGAAGTGTATTACTGTGTGTACTACACTTCCAGCCAATGCATTACAATACAGAAGTATTGTAATGCATTGTAAAGGGGATCAGACCCCCAAAAGTAAAAAAAAGTAAAAATAAAAAGTTAAAAATGTTAAAAAATAAAGTTTTAAAAAAATAATAAAAGTTTCAAGTGAAAAAAAACGCCATTTCCCCCCAAAAAAGTAAAAAAAAAATGGTAAAAAAAGGAAAAAAAAGTCCGTATCAACCGGCTCTATAAAAATATCACATGATCCACCCTGCCAGGTGAACGCAGTAAAAAAAAAAAAAAAAAAAAACAGTGCCAAAACAGCCTTTTTTTGGTCACTTCCCTTACAAAAAGTGTAGCAGGCGATCAAAAAAGCGTATGGTACCATCATCTTGTCCCGCAAAAAATGAGACCCTACTAGAGATAAGCGAACGTGCTCGTAACGAGCACTGTAGCGCTCGGCTCCCCTGTGCTCGCATGGGCGCAGGCATCCGGGTCCGTCAGGTGAGGAGGACAGATCCGGATGGCTGTGCCCATGCGAGCGCAGGGGAGCCGAGCGCTACAGTGCTCGTTACGAGCACGTTCGCTCATCTCTAGACCCTACCTAAGACAATTGCCCGAAAAATAAAATATGGCTCTCTGAAAATGGCAATTTTAGGAAAAAACCACGGCACTCAAGGCTTCAATAATCATAAAGTGATATATTTATTCCATCCTTAGTGATTAAACATTCTTATAAGGCCAACGTTTCGGTCATAACCTGACCTTGTTCACGGCCTATCAATACAAGGATAAAATACAGGATATAGGATAAGTATATAATGACAGGTAACAGTAAACGTCAAAATATAGTATATATCAACGATGTGCGGAGGATAAGTTCCCAGTGTGGGGTTCCGATGAGTCCAATCTCATAGGGATCTCAGAGAGGAACAGAGATATATCTAAAATAAGACATATGTGGATATTAATATAATGTACATTGAATTCTTAGCGATCTATAGACTAGTATATAGTATAGAGTCCAGTTAAGGAGACATCATAAACTAAACCAGCCTGCATGTAGCTATTTACAATGAGGAAGGTCTATATACTTGGGTTGGTAGTTAGTGTCATATATAAAATACATAGATATCTTATAAGCTATAGTACATTGCCATGATCACATAGACCACAGTACCTGGTACATGAGGAAGCAATGGATCGAATCATACCTGTGATGGATGCAGAAAAGGGAGTATGGAGGATGGTCACCAATTCAATCGTGGTGCCCGTCGGAGGTAACATCCCACGTTTTAAATGGAGGGAGTACGCGCGCGTGTGTGCGGAGGGCGCGGCGTACTTGGTCACCGTCTGCGCATGCGCCGCCATAGCTACTGGCACACGCATGCGCAGACTGCATCCCAGAGCACAAGAGACTATGGCGGAAGTATGCGGCGTAACAGCCGTGAATGGCGCATGCGCTGTCGAGGTTACTGGCAGACGCAGGCGCAGAGTGTTAGAAGAATCTAAACGTGCTATGGGCAAAAGAGGATAATGGAGGAGCAATAAATAATTAAGATATAATATTAACGGCTGAGTAAGTTAAACATGAGATTGTATAGGTTAGTATAGGGTTACCAGATGCTAATGTAGATGTTAGAAGCATACATTAGAGATATGCTTATGTGGCATATATAGTATAGGTAAGGCTGTGAAAGGCATTCTAGTATTAGGTTCTATTAGTATGTGTAAGTCTTAACACTAGTGGCTATATACTACCTGTAGGTGAATGGTTCATTTTGTCTGCAAAAGAGAGAATAATATCATTAGTAATCATATATATACCAAAAAGCAAAAGAAAAATAAATTGGTGGGTTAATTAGAAAGTCATCATCAATGGATACAGAAATCTGTATTCATATATAGTGGTATATAGCCACTATATAGCCACTAGTGTTAAGACTTACACATACTAATAGAACCTAATACTAGAATGCCTTTCACAGCCTTACCTATACTATATATGCCACATAAGCATATCTCTAATGTATGCTTCTAACATCTACATTAGCATCTGGTAACCCTATACTAACCTATACAATCTCATGTTTAACTTACTCAGCCGTTAATATTATATCTTAATTATTTATTGCTCCTCCATTATCCTCTTTTGCCCATAGCACGTTTAGATTCTTCTAACACTCTGCGCCTGCGTCTGCCAGTAACCTCGACAGCGCATGCGCCATTCACGGCTGTTACGCCGCATACTTCCGCCATAGTCTCTTGTGCTCTGGGATGCAGTCTGCGCATGCGTGTGCCAGTAGCTATGGCGGCGCATGCGCAGACGGTGACCAAGTACGCCGCGCCCTCCGCACACACGCGCGCGTACTCCCTCCATTTAAAACGTGGGATGTTACCTCCGACGGGCACCACGATTGAATTGGTGACCATCCTCCATACTCCCTTTTCTGCATCCATCACAGGTATGATTCGATCCATTGCTTCCTCATGTACCAGGTACTGTGGTCTATGTGATCATGGCAATGTACTATAGCTTATAAGATATCTATGTATTTTATATATGACACTAACTACCAACCCAAGTATATAGACCTTCCTCATTGTAAATAGCTACATGCAGGCTGGTTTAGTTTATGATGTCTCCCTTAACTGGACTCTATACTATATACTAGTCTATAGATCGCTAAGAATTCAATGTACATTATATTAATATCCACATATGTCTTATTTTAGATATATCTCTGTTCCTCTCTGAGATCCCTATGAGATTGGACTCATCGGAACCCCACACTGGGAACTTATCCTCCGCACATCGTTGATATATACTATATTTTGACGTTTACTGTTACCTGTCATTATATACTTATCCTATATCCTGTATTTTATCCTTGTATTGATAGGCCGTGAACAAGGTCAGGTTATGACCGAAACGTTGGCCTTATAAGAATGTTTAATCACTAAGGATGGAATAAATATATCACTTTATGATTATTGAAGCCTTGAGTGCCGTGGTTTTTTCCTAAAATTGTACAAATATTGTACCACAGAGCACCAGAACTGACAAGGAGTGCCGACCAACTACCCTCAGATTATCTCTGAAAATGGCAGCAGTTTTTTCTCCCTGGCTGTGATGCTCTCCGATGTGATTGGATCGCGGCACAGCCAGGGAGAAGGAGACGTCCATTGAGAAACCCGGGCGTCTCCTCCTCCCTGTTCCAAAGCTCAATATTAGCATACTGAGCGGGAAATATACAGGGGGCCACAGCGGAGTGCAGGAGTGATATTTTGAAAAACCTGAACTGGTGCCGGCATCAGCGGGGGGTGCCCTAACAATAAAGTTATTTAGATAGTGTAAGTTAAAACAGTAAAAGGTCCTCTTTAATTCTGTTAAAAAATGTAGCTAACGTGTAAAACTTACTAAAAATAAAAATGTTAGACATATTGGTTATCGTCGCGTCCGTAATAACCTTTTCTAAAAAAATATCACATTATATTCCCCCTCAGATGAACGCTGTAAAAATAAAAAATAAAAACTTTGACAAAACAGCCCTTTATTGGTCACCTACTTTCACAAAAAGTGTAATAGCAGGCGATCAAAAAGGCGTATTTATCCCAAAATGGTACCAATCAAACTGTCATCTCATCCCGCAGAAATTGATACCCTATCTAAGACAATTGCCCCAAAAAAATAAAAAAAATATGGCTCTTTGAAAATGGCAGCACAAAAAAATTTAATTCTTTTCAAAAATGCATCTAATGTGTTAAACTTAACAAAAATAAAAATGATAGACATATTGTGTATCTCCGTGTCCGTAACAACCTGATCTATAAAAATATTACATGAGATGGCCCCCCAGGTGAATGCTGTAAAAAAAAAAAAAAAAAAAACTAGGCCAAAACAGCCATTTTTTCCCTACAAAAACCCTTCCCAACAAAAGTGTAATAGCAGGTGATCAAAAAGGCGTATTTAACCCAAAATGGTACCAATCAAACCGTCATCTCGTCCCTCAAAAAATGAGACCCTATCTAAGACAATCGGCAGAAAAAAAAATAGGACAGTTAGAAAATGGAACACAAAAACAAGATTTAATTCTGTTCAAAAAATCATTTACTGTGTAAAACTTAACAAAAATAAAAATGTTAGACATATTAGGTATCACCATGTCCGTAACAACCTGCTCTATAAAAATATCACATGATTTGCCCTCTAAGGTGAATGCTGTAAAAAAAATAAAAAAAAAACTATACCAAAACAGCTATTTTTTTCACCTTGTAATACCAAGCGATCAAAAAGTCTTATGTTCCCCAAAATGGTACCAATGAAAACATCACCTCATCCTGCAAAAAATGAGCCCCCACATAAGACAATAACTCAATGGCTCCCGCAAACCAATCCATCAAAATCTGTGTTGCAAAATCCATATGGTGCTCCTTCTGTTCTGAGTCCTGCCATGTGTCCCCACAGCAGTTTACCACCACATATATGGTGTTGCCGTATTCAGGATAAAATGGATAACACATTTTGTGGTGCTTTTCTCCTGTTACCCCTTCTTAAAATGAAAAATTTGGGGCTAAAGCAACATTTTATTGGAAGAAATGAAACTTTTCATTTTCACAGCCAAGTGTTTCCAAATTCCGTAAAACGATGAGGGAGTCAAAGTGGTAAGTACCCCCCTTAATATATTCTTTGAAGGGTGTAGTTTGCAAAATGGGGTCACTCTTTGAGGGTTTCCACTGTAGGGGTACGTCAGGGTCTCTCAATTACAAAATGGTGCCTAAAAACTATTCTAGCAAAATCTGCCTCCAAAATCCGTATGGCGCTCCTTTTCTTCTGACCACTGCCACAAACCTATAGAGACATTTACCACCACATATGGGGTATTTCTGTAAACTGTAGAATCAGAGCAATGTATGTTGAGGTTTAGTTTGCTGTTAACCCTTGCTGTGTTGCAAGAAAAAATTGATTAACATGAAAAATCTGCATAAAAATGAAATTTTGAAATTTCGCCTTCCTTTATTTCTTATAGAACATTTAAAGGGTTAACAAAGTTTGTAATGTCAGTTTTGAATAATTTGAGGGGTGTAGTTTCTAAAATGGGGTCATTTATGGGTGGTTTCCATTACATAAGCCCCTCAAAATCACTTTATATCTGAATTGTTGCTTAAAAAATGGTTTAGGAAATTTTGTTGAAAATTTGAAAACTGGCTTCTAAACTTCTAAGCTTTCTCACGTCCTAAAAAAAAAAATGTAAAATGACATTTATAAAATGATGCCAACATAAACTATTTAAAAAAAGATTATTGACCTCAGGGAGATCAACCATCATCACCACAGAGACACCATCACGAGTCTCACCGTTGGTGAATCTAAAACAAGGCTCCCTGGGAAAAGCAATATGCAAATAAAAGAAAACCACGGAGACACCATCACGTGTCTCAACGACAGTCGAACTAGCCAGGCCTTTCACCGGGAAGGAACAACCAAGGGAAGGGCAGTCTCCAAAAGGAAACCACCTATGCCAAAGCATGGTATCCATCCACAGACAGCTGTTTCGGGGTATTTGCCCTTCATCAGTGTGGAGTAGGAATCTGGCTAGTGGGAGCAATACCTAGTAAAAGAAACTGCCCTTCCCTTGGTTGTTCCTTCCCGGTGAAAGGCCTGGCTAGTTCGACCGCCGTTGAGACACGTGATGGTGTCTCCGTGGTTTTCTTTTATTTGCATATTGCCAACATAAAGTAGACATATGGGGAATGTAAAATAATAACTATTTTTGGAGGTATTAATATGTATTTTGAAAGTAGAGAAATTGAAATTTGGAAATTGCAAATTTTTCCAAATTTTTGCTAAATTTGGTATTTTTTATAAATAAAAATGAAATATTTTGCCACAAATTTACTACTGTCGTGAAGCACAATATGTGACGAGAAAACAATCTCAGAATGACTTGGATAAGTAAAAGCGTTGCAAATTTATTACCACATAAAGTGACACATGTCAGATTAGCAAAAAATGGCCTGAGCAGGAAGGTAAAAACAGGCCTGGGGTTGAAGGGGTTAAAGGTGTTGTGTGTACATTAACAATGATTATTAATTATTAAATGAAAGGCAGCTGCGGGCTAATTGGCCACACAGTTCTTCACCGCAGCATGGCAGCAACCCACCCGCAGCATGACTGCTCCATGTGGCCTTACCCTAAGGTAGAGTGGCCTAGGTATACCTGATATACCTAGATATACCTGGTATAGCGATTCATAACAAATTGATTTGAAATTAATCGAATTTCTTGGGGAACTTCGGCAAAGCTGCCGAATCGAACTTTTCAAAACTTCACTCATCTCTAGAAGCCAACTCTACGAAGTTCTGGCTGTTCCAAATTTCTTCAATTTATGAATTATGGAGGCCAATGTGCTTTTGAGAGCTTTTAGTGGAGCAGAAATTTTTAGTTCCCTTCTCCAAATCTCTGCCTCACAGGCAGTTCTTTCCTCCTAATAGCTTGGTTTATATAGACGGGCATCTTTCCAAATCATGTCCAATCAATTGACTTTACCAGAGGTGGACTCCAATCAAGGTGTAGAAACATCTTAGAGATGATCAAGAGAAATGGGAGGCCCCGAGAGCTAAATTTCAAGTGTCATAGCCAAGGGTCTGAATACTTATGTCCAAGTGAAATTTTACATTTTTCTTTTTTAGTAAATTTGCAATCATTTCTAAAATTGTTTAATTTTTTTTATTAAGGGGATTGAGTGCAGTTTGTTTGCAGGCTACAATGATTCTTGCTCAGTGTTTGAGCAGCTCCACAGCCCATTCCTTCTGCTGCTAGTGACAGCTCTAGTGGTCTCTAGCTCTTGCTACAGCCATCCCCATCACGGCAGAGGGGTTCACTTGTGGGAGTTGGCATCCATGGTATTAAAAGTTCATTTTACAGCATTACATTGATAAAATACAATAGGACAGAGCTATATATTGCCTCATGTTCCCTGCCCCTACATATACTGAATCTGTCAGAAGTTGTCTATTGACAAAACTGCTGACTTACTCCCTATACTAACGATTGACTCTGGCATTCAAGTAAAGTAGTTTGTAGCTGACCTACAGTATGGTTATCTGCAAAAGTTCAGCAATAGGGGAATGCACTACTACAATCTTACAGTGATCTGAATCAAGTCCATGTAGCCATTAAAAGTATGTACATCCAAAATACTGTATGTTATATTATAATTCCAAGTATAATGAGGTCAGCTGTGCAAGAACAAGTAGAACCTATATAAGTATTCATAATGCTCACTTACACAAGCATACAAAATAGTATGAAAGCAAATGATATAAAATGAATGGTATAAGAATAAATTCAATCACACAGTATTATTCCAAAATATATTTTATATTTAAGGTGTTAAAATGCCTTCATTACATAGCAGTTACCTGATATGCTCCTGAAAATTCTGTATACTTTGGCACAATATACTCTGATTGACAAAAACAGCTGCATGCCTGCTTATTCATTGACTGATCATGTGCTGTGGTTTGCTGACTGTGTAGAACTTGGTCTTGAATCAGCACCTGTGTAATATTCATAGTCTGGTTGTATGTGTGCAACATGTTGTATTTGGCTACCCAGGTCTCCCATTAAATATTTAGTGGAAATGTTGAGATTTTAATTTAGCATATATATGATAACATTTAGGTATATTTACATCCATTCTATTTTAAATATTATTCATTTATTGTAGCACGCTGTGTAGACAGAAGAGATTCTCCAAAATAATTCATAATTACATACCAGAGGCAATACAATATAAATGAGTCAGTTCAAAACTTCTGCATCTTGGGCAGCAATTCAATCAGCTTCCCCAACGCTCTAACTTAATATCCTGGACAAGGGAAGATTGCTTGTTAATATGCTCCCAATCTGGCACCCTGTACCCAGACTATGTGTTTTGCCAGCCCAGCTAGCTAGAGTATATCCCTAGTTCAGTTAATGGTTCTATTACAACAAACTGAGGTGAATGAGTAATATGTACAGGAGGACAGCCATTCCACTGAGGCAGTGGTTGAGGCTGTTTTGAATTTGTGTACTACAGTATATAGTTTTGGCACCTCCACGCACTTTCCAGCCAGGATTACAGACCACCACACACGTATCCGCTCCCTCCTCCACCTCCACGGGCAGTCCGCCTGCAGAAGCATCAGGGCAGAGAGTTGACCCCCTCCTTCCTATCACATGTGCCAGGTTAAACGCTGCCACGCTGTGTTAGATTTAATCTGTCTTGGCAACACCAGCCACACAGGCCAGCGCTTGCTGCATCACATCAAGCAGCAAATAGCATGCTGACTGTCTCCCCGCCAGCTGGAAGGGGGCAAGGTCTTGAGTGACAACGGGACAAATATAGTGGCAGCGCTGAACCTGGGGCAATTCACGCGTGCTCCCTGTATGGCACATGTACTAAATCTAGTGGTTCAGAGATTTCTGAAAACATTCACTGGCCTGCGCACAGTGCTGGCAAAGTCACAGAAGCTTTGCACTTATTTGAGTCACTCTTATGTGTCCCACAATGCTCTGTTGGATTTGCAGCAGCAAAACGGTCTTCTGCCACACCGGTTGATAGGTGACGTGCCAACTCGGTGGAATTCCACGCTTCACATGTTGCGGCGGAGAGCAGTGGATGACTTTGTCCAGCAGCAGCCAGAATTGGCGACCATAGGGAGCAGGTGTGGCTTAGATTTCCGTCAGTGGAGGGTGGTCCGAGATGCCTGCAGTGTGCTGAAGTCCTTTGAAGAAGCCACTAAATTGGCCAGCCGGGACAGCTGCGGTCTGAACGACATTGTATCTATAATATTTGTCCTTGAAAAGACACTGTCGCTCATGCAGCAGGGGGCAATGGGGGAAGGAAATCCTGCACATCTCTCTGCACGCCATGCTGTCAGTGTTGGGGAGCCCCAACGACAAATTTCCATAGAGGTGCAGGAGGAGGGTGAGGATGTGCTTCAGCTAGAGGAGGGAGAGGGGGGGGATGACGATGACGATGACACCTTCAGGGACACTCAAGTGTCTCAGAGAGGCATAGATGGAAAGAACCGGCTTCTTGGGCACGCTGGCCAGGATGGCGAGCTGTATGCGCACATGCTTATGGACTGACAGGCATATCCTAAAAATAAGGCAGACTGACGAATACTGGCTTACGATGCTTCTGGACCCGCGGTATCACTCCAACATGGGGGATTGTTTTCTTCCCCAGGAAAGGGAGGATAAATTAGCTTCTTACCGGGAGAAGCTATGTACTAACCTGGCCACAGCTTTCAGCCAGCCCTAGCCTGCTGCCAGCGTCTCTGAAAGGGAGGCCCGGCAGCGTCAACCACCTCCTGCCACAACCAGCAGCAGCCAGTTAAGTGTCATGAGTATGATGCAACAATTTTTTTCAGCCTCCCAACAACCGCAGCCAAGTGAGCAGGCCCATTCTCAAACCCCCTGGACTTCTGGGCAGTCAGAATACAGCAGTGGCCGGAACTTGCCCACTATGCACTAGAGCTTCTTTCCTGCTCAGCCTCAAATGTCATGTCAGAGAGGGTTTCTAGCGCCGCTGGGGTGGTGGTGACCCAAACGGACCAAATTGTCACCTTGCAGTGTCCAAAAAAAACAACTTTATAAAAATGAATCAAGGCTGGATTACCTCCAATTTTCACACTTCTCTTGCTGAGGCAGATGATTAGATCAGTCCTGGTAGGCCAAAATAGTTTGAGTGTCTTCCCACTGTTGCTGTCAGCAGGCCCATAAAGTTGCATGCCAAACGTCTCGTGTCATGGGCTGAGCGAACCCGAACTCCCCAAACCAAAACCCCAAAATGTTATTAAAATCTGAAAACTGTTGTCTACCTCCACCTCCATTTTCAACATTAGCACTTAGCAGGCTAGCAGCTGTTGTTATACTCCACCGTTCTTACTTCTATTTAGTATTCGTAAATTTGTTTTGGAGCCTTTCCTCCCCCCAAAAAATAAATAAAGAAAAAAAAATAAAAAAGTAAAAATGGTATTAAAAAAATAAAATAGTTACACTCTTGTCTACCTCTGCCTCCCGTTACAAGTTACATTAGTGAAGATTGTTATACTCCACCGCAGTTTGTTGTATTTACTATTCACTCTCTGCTGTGCTGATGTACCCCGTCCCCTACTACAACTGGTTGTGCAACCCATGAAAAGCCCATATATAATTTTACTGCCTCTCTTTGCAAGGTAGAATATTTACAGACTTGTTGTCCAAACAAGCCAAGCCTTTTTCTCTGACTGTAATCCGGGAACCGGAGTGTGCATACTTTATTAATTCTTTGGCCTGAAGACACCCTGTGTTCATTAATCCGGAAAAAATGGAAATTTTTGGAGCCTCCGGCCTAAACAGACATCCCTGTCTTCTTCGCACTAATGCGGGCTCCGGCCTATGCACAATTTTTGGAGGCTTCGGCCTAAACAGACACCCATATCTTCTTCACACTATGTCAGGAAGGTTTAAAAAAACAATTAAAACACAGGTTTTAGAAGAATAATTTAGTAAAATAAATAATTAATAACTTTCAACAAAAAATAAATAAGGAAAAAAAAAGGAAATAAAAAGGTTATGCCGGCCTTTGACGTGAAATGTCTGGCCATCATCGCCTGCAGCTCTCGGAGCTCCAGCTGCAGGCCGCGAATAAGCCAGGAGGCAGGATGGAGCCTGGTGTTAAAGTGGCGTAAGGCTGCCTCCACCTTGAAGTGAGTCGGGATATCTGTAGGGGTGGAAACAGTAATATAATTAGTATAATTGAGTTAAAGGGGTTGTCCCACGAAAAACATTCTAAACTTTCAAACCAGCACCTGGAATAGAATACTTTAGCAATTGCATGTCATTATATATTTGGTATATCTACTGGAACGAGTTTTTCAGTGACATGTATCTGTATTGAGCCATTTTTTTTGCTTTGAACTGCTCACTGAGAAGCCTAGACACATGGTCAGTTTGGGGTTTATACTTACTGGATACCCATACTGGGTGGTCTTCCCATGGTCCTGGGGAAAACTCCTCCTTGCCCATTGGAGCTACAAAAGATAAAACATAAATTTAGCTTATATTTTGAAGACAGAAGGTCCACCCATTACAATTTTTATTTTACCTACCTTCTACCTCTGGAAGTTGGGCTGGTGGTGTTGGAGGGGCAGGTGGGGTCCTCTCTCACTGTTTTGGAGGAGGGTGAGAGGGGCTCCTCTGTGGTGCAGCAGCTGTCAAAATCATTAAATAATGGCATTACATTCAACTTGTCACGGTCATTCCTGCAACACTTTGCAGAAAGTCGTCTAGGCTTGCACATGTGACATAATCTGACATGTTTTCCTTTTTGTGTTGTTGCTGTTTACCACACCCCTTCCCCTCAGCTGTTGCGGGTGTGGTAATAGTCCTTCCCCTATTTATTCCTGCTTTTACCACAGTTACTTGCGGTTTATAGTTTCTGTGGACATTCTGGTGGATTGGTGTGGTTCTCTCCTGAGATCCGTTTGCTTCCATTTCTTCTTAAAGATAAGCGTCCACTTTCCTTTTTGTGTTTACCCTTCTTTTCCCTGTTGCGTTATTTGGCCTTTTGGAGACTCCTATTCGTCCTTCTTTTTGGAGGAACGGGTAGACTCAGCCCTGTCAGTAGTTGCAGGGTCCTATAGGGTCGGTTTGGTTTAGGTTCCTGTGTATGAACTCACCTACCTTTGAGGCCTGTTCATACTGTAAGTCAGTCAGGATTGGTGTTACTGCAGGAGGTGACCTTTTCCCTTAACTTGTTTCCTGACCTCATCCCCTTCCCTCCTACACTTGGTGTGGTTTTCCCCTCCACACCAGAGCGTGACAAAACTCTAATGAACAGTTGTAACTTTTGATGTTGATACATCTGAATAGTTTCAGGCTGGATCCCATTCCTAACCACTAGTGCTCTACTGTATCACTGCAGCTGAACTCCCACATAGTCTGGATTAAAAATAAATTAAGGTGAAGGTACTGCAGGGGCCGTCCGGTCTCGACGGTGACGGTGACGTCATTGACGTTGCTCTGCAACATAAATCTGTACACAATTGTTATAATGACCGACCATTTTAAATACTAACACTGTATACTACTACGAAGATATTATGGGTGAGAGGAGGGCCATATTAATTTTTTTCTTCTAAATAGGTATTTATCGCGATATATGTCATTATCGCAATAAATTTCTTAATATCGTTAACGTGGGAATATTTTTGATATCGCCCACTCACTTTAGCTGCAGCATGAGCACGTCTTTGAGTCTGTGTGTAGGAGCAGGAAGCGCTAACTATGAAGGGGCATATATCTAAGGGTACTTTCTTTCACACTAGCGCAGTTGCCTGACACAAACGGGGGAACGGCCAGCCCCATTAACAATAATGGGGGACGGCTCTGATCCCGCCGCTACGGAACAGCTGCGAAACAGCCTGCTGGATCATCACATATGTGAAAGTAGCCTAAGGCAAATTACTATGAAGGGGCACATATCTGAGAATACCTTCACTTGTTTGGGTGGAGTTAGAGGCGTGGCCTAGCATGAAAGAAAACTGCTGCATCGCACTACGCACGCCCATGTTGTCCTTCTATACGTTTTTCATTATTGGCACTGGTATATATACAGTATAGTACACTCATTTTTTAATTGTTTTTACTTTTTAAATATTTTGTTACTCACCCTGCCATATCTCTGCGCGGATCTCATTAAGCTGCTCTGGGCACTTGAACTTCAAATTGGACCATTTCCGCTGGATCTGGCCTGGGTCCGCACTGTGTCAAAGCGATCTCACAAGCCTCTGATCACCTCTGATCTCCTTCTTCTGCTGGTTCGGGTGTCGGTGTGTGCCATCGTAATCCTGCCGGTCCATCAGCCGGATCATGTATTTAAGCTCTCCAGAGCTAAATGATGAAGATCGCTTGGATGCCATTTTCCAAACATCGCTCTGCCTCTGAAGAGTGCACGCCGCGGCCTAGCATCGTGCCTGCCTGCTTATTACGCAATCACTAGACAATAGTACGCTAAGGATTCGTACGCACTTTGTACACTAATGTACGTACATATTCAGTTAAGTAGCGTACCTTTAACAACGCTATGTTCGTTATTAGTCCACGAATGTTTGCAGAACACGTCAAGAATAGCGAATGAGTTGTATGCAGCTTCGACCGAATAGATTCGTATTAAGAACGAATCTTTTAAAAAATTTGAAGAACATTCGGCGAAGCGAAGATTTGCTCATCACTAAAAGAGATCCCTGGTCTCCAAGAGGTGAGTGCCAGGGTCAGCTGGGTTAGTTTATGTATTTGGCCAGATAAGCGCTGATGGCCAAGGATTAATCCTTTAAAATTTAGAGAGCTGTTTGAAGCACGTCTTGGCTGCTCAGCGGTAAGCCACGCCCCCGATCAAAATAATTCTGAGATTGTTTTTTGCGACACATTGTACTTTATGGTAAATGTAAATTTGAGTCGATATGTTTTACTTTTATTTATAAAGAAAAATCCAAAATTACAGAAAATTTAGAAACAATTTGCTATTTTTTAAATTTGACTAGTGATACCTCATAAAATACTTATTAATTAACATTTACCATATGTCTACTTTAGGTTTGCATAATTTGTACATTTGTAAATGTAATTGTATTTTTTTAAGACGTTAAGAAGGCTTAGAATTTTAGAAGCAATTTTTTTTTAGTTTTTAAGAATATCTCCAAAATCCACTTTTTTAAGGACCAATTCAGTCTTGAAGTCAGTTTGTGGGGCTTATGTAATATAAACCACCCATAAATGAAATCCCATTTTAGACACTACACCCCTCAAGTTATTAAAAACTGATTTTACGAACTTTGTTAACCCTTTACATGTTTTTCCTGTAAGCCAGCAAGGGTTAACATCAAAACAAGGTTACTGATCATACCTCAATGATAAATAATATATAAAGATAAGGGGGTCTAGCCCAACATACAGCAATCCATAAAGCAATACCAATAACCCCAAAGAAATAATAGACCATATAGTAAAAAATCTAGTTTATTACATTTCACATATAACAGATATAGATGTTACACATAGAACATAATATATAGATAAGGGCCCAAAAGAGAACAGAGCCCAAAAGGTATGCTACAAAGACAGAGGCAATACAGGGTAATTGGACTAAGCCAATGTATTCACAAGTTCAACACATATAATAAAGCAATATATTCATGATTCAATACAGATAATTAATAAATATCTGAAGCATCCCAGTGTCCCATATAATGACTCTGTGAGTGTTGATAACTATACAAAGCACTACACTGTTCTTGTTGAAACCAAGTATATACAGTGTCTTGCGAAAGTATTCGGCCCCCTGGAACTTTTCAACCTTTTGCCACATTTCAGGCTTCAAACAAAAAGATATAACATTTTAAATTGGTGAAGAATCAACAACAAGTGGGTCACAATTGTGAAGTGGAACGAAATTTCTTGGATCATTTAAACTTTTTTTTGTAATAATAAAACTGAAAAGTTGGGCGTGCAAAATTATTCGGCCCATTTACTTTCAGTTCAGAAAACTCACTCCAGAAGTTCATTGAGGATCTCTGAATGATCCAATGTTGTCCTAAATGATTGATGAAGATAAATAGAATCCACCTGTGTGTAATCAATTCTCCGTATAAATGCACCTGCTCTGTGATAGTCTCAGGGTTCTGTTTAAAGCACAGAGAGCATCATGAAGACCAAGGAACACACCAAGCAGGTTCGTGATACTGTTGTGGAGAAGTTTAAAGCCTGATTTGGATATCAAAAGATTTCCCAAGCTTTAAACATCCCAAGGAGCACTGTGCAAGTGATCATATTGAAATGGAAGGAGTATCAAACCACTGCAAATCTACCAAGACCCGGCCATCCCTCTAAAGTTTCATCTCAAACAAGGAGAAGACTGATCAGAGATGCAGCCAAGAGGCCCATGATCACTCTGGATAAACTGCAGAGATCTACAGCTGAGGTGGGAGAGTCTGTCCATAGGACAACAATCAGTCGAACACTTCACAAATCTGGCCTTTATGGAAGAGTGGCAAGAAGAAAGACATTTCTCAAAGATATCCATAAAAAGTCTCGTTTACAGTTTGCCACAAGCCACCTGGGAGACACACCAAACATGTGGAAGAAGGTGCTCTGGTCAGATGAAACCAAAATCGAACTTTTTGGAAACAATGCAAAACGATATGTTTGGCATAAACGCAAAACAGCTCATCACCCTGAACACACCATCCCCACTGTCAAACATGGTGGTGGCAGCATCATGGTTTGGGCCTGCTTTTCATCAGCAGGGACAGGGAAGATGGTTAAAATTGATGGGAAGATGGATGGACCCAAATACAGGACCATTCTGGATGAAAACCTGTTGGAGTCTGCAAAAGACCTGAGACTAGGATGGAGATTTATCTTCCAACAAGACAATGATCCCAAACATAAAGTAAAATCTACAATGTAATGGTTCAAAAATAAACGTATCCAGGTCTTAGAATGGCCAAGTCAAAGTCCAGACTTGAATCCAATTGAGAATATGTGGAAAGAGCTGAAAACTGCTGTTCACAAACGCTCTCCATGCAACCTCAAAGAGGTCGAACTGTTTTGCAAGGAAGCATAGTCAAGAATTTCAGTCTCTAGATGTGCAAAACTGATAGAGACATACCCCAAGCGACTTGCAGCTGTAATCGCAGCAAAAGGTGGCGCAACAAAGTATTAATGCAAGGGGGCCGAATAATTTTGCACGCCCCACTTTTCAGTTTTATTATTACAAAAAAAGTTTAAATGATCCAATAAATTTCGTTCCACTTCACAATTGTGACCCACTTGTTGTTGATTCTTCACCAAAAATTGAAAATGTTATATCTAGAGATGAGCGAGCACTAAAATGCTTGGGTGCTCGTTATTCGAGTCGAACTTTTCCCGATGCTCGGGTGCTCGTTTCGAATAACGAACCCCATTGAAGTCAATGGGAGACTCGAGCATTTTTGCGGGGGACCAAGGCTCTGCCTAGGGAAGGCTGGGTGAAAACCTGGAAACCTCAGAAAATGATGGAAACACCACGGAAATGGACAGGAAACAGCAGGGGCAGCATGCATGGATGCCTCTGAGGCTGCCTAATCCCACCATTACCCCAAATTCTCCTGCAACAGCCTGGTGGTTACCCTCATGGCAATTGTGCTCACCCAGACCAAGAAAGGCGAGGCACATGCCCATCACATGTTAGGAAAGCACCCAACTAGGTGCAACGAAGGTCCGTCACCACCTGCAGGTGACACCACTGCTCATGCTGGCACTGCAGCTAAAATCAAGTTCGATTCCCGTCTATCGCAGGAGGCAATTCAGAATCAGTACAATATCTAATACGTCCCCCTACCAGGGGTAAATTGTTTGGAGAGAGGGCCTGTAGGTGGGGGGCAAGGAGGTTTCGCTGGAAGAGCCAGAGGAGTGCCCCCTGGGCTAGCGTGTGTGGTGGTGACAACAGCCGGAATGCATTTGGAAATACTCTAGCATCAGCCGGTGCAGTATCGATTCTTCTCAGTTTAATACTGTATACGTCCCCTATCTTGGGACTCTATATTTAATGGATATTTCGAACACGGAAAACGGAAAAAGAGCTTGCTCTGGCCAGAGGAGTGTCTTTCCCACTGCAGCTAAGGGGACGTGTCCATGCTCTGCCTATCACAGGTCATGAGGCAGATAAAAGAAGAACAAAAACAAACATGAGTACAACTTCGGATACGTCCCCTATCCGGCTAAATTGTTTGTAGAGTGGGCCTGTAGGTGGGGGGGGCCAGGCTGGGTCAAGGAGGTTTCGCTGGAAGAGCCAGAGGAGTTCCCCCTGGGCTAGCGTGTGTGGTGGTGACAACAGCCAGAATGCATTTGGAAATACTCTAGCATCAGCCGGTGCAGTATCGATTCTTCTCAGTTTAATACCGTATACGTCCCCTATCTTGGGACCCTATATTTAATGGATATTTCGAACACGGAAAACGGAAAAAGAGCTTGCTCTGGCCAGGGGAGTGTCTTTCCCACTGCAGCTAAGGGGACGTGTCCATGCTCTGCCTATCACAGGTCATGAGGCAGATAAAAGAAGAACAAAAACAAACATGAGTACAACTTCGGATACGTCCCCTATCCGGCTAAATTGTTTGTAGAGTGGGCCTGTAGGTGGGGGGGGGGCAGGCTGGGGCAAGGAGGTTTCGCTGGAAGAGCCAGAGGAGTGCCCCCTGGGCTAGCGTGTGTGGTGGTGACAACAGCCGGATGTATTTAGAATGACGACCCCAACTTAAAAATTTAGCATCAACCGGTACAGTCGTAAATTATGAGATTGATCAAGTGTGTCATGACTTTTTAGATGGAGATTGCATGTGGTCACGTACTCCCTGGAACCCCAAATTTCCGTGTGCTGACAGTGTGGATTTACCAGTGTTGTCTGAGGAGGTGGTGGACAATGGCGAGACACAGGTGTCGGAAGGTGAGGTTGTTGTATCGGAAGCAAGTTACAGTGGGGACTCCTTGGGGGGGACTTTCTCATGATGGAACAGATTCAACTTGGGTGTATCAGGCACAGGAACAGATCAATTTTTTTTGGTGTTTATTTAACTTTTATTTAGCAAAAATAACCACAGAGATATTTATTCGTTATCTTCTCTACGCAGTCTGGCGTTGGGGTTCCTCACTTTGATGGCGAGCTGTGCAGCTCTCTCCACAATGGTCTGTAGCTTCTTACATGGAGACTTTGTCAGCGATTTCAGTACAGAAGGACTTGTTGCTCATCCACAGAACCTCTACCTCCTTGACATTGTGGACCAGGAATTTGCGGAACCCTGTGAGATGCATGTGTTTGGTCTTCTACTTGCTACCGTATCCAATGTTGGGCAATATAGATTCGCAAGTAATATTATTTTTCACACCTATCCCAAAAATAAAAATGCATGCAGTATGTGCAAATAAAACTTGGAACTGGAATTGGAGAGAGGGCCTGTAGGTGGGGGGCAGGCTGGGGGGAAGGAGGTTTCGCTGGAAGAGCCAGAGGAGTGCCCCCTGGGGCTAGCGTGTGTGGTGGTGACAACAGCCGGATGGAGTTAGAATGACGACGCAGGACCCCAACTTAAAAATTTAGCATCAACCGGTACAATTGTCAATTATGAGCTCGATCAAGTGCGGCATGACTTTTAAATGGATATTGCATGTGGTCACGTACTCCCTGGAACCCCATAGTCACCCCTTCCCTGATGTGCTAGCCCAGAACATTCTCTGCCCCAATTCGCAAGACCTATTGCTGTTTCCGTGTGCTGACAGTGTGGATTTACCAGTGTTGTCTGAGGAGGTGGTGGACAATGGCGAGACACAGGTGTCGGGGGGGGTGAGGTAGTTGTATGGGAAGAGAGTTACAGTGGGGACTCCTTGGGGGGGACTTTCTCATGATGGGACAGATTCAACTTGGGTGGATCAGGCACAGGAACAGATGAATTTTTTGGGGGGTTTAGTTAACTTTTATTTATCAAAAATAACCACAGAGATATTTATTTGTTATCTTCTCTGCGCAGTCTGGCGTTGGGGTTTGTCACTTTGATGGCGAGCTGTACCGCTCTCTCCACAATGATCTGTAGGTTCTTAGATGGAGACTTTGTCGGCGATTTCAGTACAGAAGGACTTGTTGCTCATCCACAGAACCTCTACCTCCTTGACATTGTGGACAAGGAATTTGCGGGTGGACCAGGAATTAGCGGAACCCTGTGAGCAGCATGTGTTTGGTCTTCTACTTGCTACCGTATCCAATGTTGGGCAATATAGATTCGCAAGTAATATTATTTTTCACACCTATCCCAAAAATAAAAATGCATGCAGTATGCGAAAATAAAACTTGGAACTGGAATTGGAGAGAGGGCCTGTAGGTGGTGTGTGTGTGTGGGGGGGGGGGGGGGTGGCAGGCTGGGGGAAGGAGGTTTCGCTGGAACAGCCAGAGGAGTGCCCCCTGGGCTAGCGTGTGTGGTGGTGACAACAGCCGGATGTATTTAGAATGACGACGCAGGACCCCAACTTAAAAATTTAGCATCAACCGGTACAGTCGTAAATTATGAGCTTGATCATGTGTGGTATGTGTTCTATGTATACTACTCAGTTTAATACCGTATATGGCAGCTATCCGGAAAAATAGTTTGGAGAGAGAGAAAGATAGGAAAAAGACGTAAATTGTTTGGAGAGAGGGCCTGTAGGTGGAACTCCGGAAAAATTGTTTGGACAGAGGGCCTGTAGGTGGACCTCCGGAAAAATAGTTTGGAGAGAGGGCCTGTAGGTGGACCTCTGGAAAAATTGTTTGGAGAGAGGGCCTGTAGGTGGACATCTGGAAAAATTGTTTGAATAGAGGGCCTGTAGGGGGCCCTCCTGAAAAATTGTTGGAAGAGAGGGCCTGTAGGTGGACCTCTGGAAAAATTGTTTGAATAGAGGGCCTGTAGGTGGACCTATGGAAAAATTGTTTGAATAGAAAGCCTGTAGGGGGCCCTCCTGAAAAATTGTTTGAAGAGAGGGCCCGTAGGTGGACCTCTGGAAAAATTGTTTGGAGAGAGGACCTGTAGGTGGACCTCTGGAAAAATTGTTTGGAGAGAGGGCCTGTAGGTGGACATCTGGAAAAATTGTTTGGAGAGAGGGCCTGTAGGTGGACCTCTGGAAAAATTGTTTGAATAGAGGGCCTGTAGGGGGCCCTCCTGAAAAATTGTTGGAAGAGAGGGCCTGTAGGTGGACCTCTGGAAAAATTGTTTGAATAGAGGGCCTGTAGGTAGACCTATGGAAAAATTGTTTGAATAGAAAGCCTGTAGGGGGCCCTCCTGAAAAATTGTTTGAAGAGAGGGCCTGTAGGGGGCCCTCCTGAAAAATTGTGCTAAAAGAGTGCCAGTTGGACCTCTAAAAAATGGCGTTTTTGGGGTCAGCGTTAGGCAAAGACGATATGGAGGAGGAGGAGGAGGAGTAGAGAAGAGGAGTAGAGAAGAGGAATCGGATACATAAGTTATTTAAATCTTTAGCTGCTTTCCCCCGGAGGAGATTTGAATTCCGGTGAAATCTAGGCTTTGTTCATTTTAATAAGCGTCATCCTGTCAGCACTGTCAGTTGACAGGCGTGTACGCTTATCGGTGATGACGCCACCAGCTGCACTGAATACCCGCTCTGACAGCACGCTAGCGGCAGGGCAGGCCAGCACCTCCAAGGCGTACAGCGCCAGTTCAGGCCACGTGTCCAGCTTTGAAACCCAGTAGTTGTATGGAGCAGAGTGATCGCTACGGACGTTGGTATGGTCAGCTAGGTACTCCCTCACCATCTTTCTGTACAGCTCCCCCTACTCTGCCTAGACTGGGGACAGGTGACAGTGTCTTGCTGGGGTGACATAAAAGTGGCAAAGGCCTTGGAGAGCGTTCCCCTGCCAGTGCTGGTCAAGCTGCCTGCTCGCCTCCTCTCCCCGCTACTTGGCTCACAGAACCATGCCCTCTGCCGCTAGCGGCGTCAGATGGGAAGAATTGTTTCAGCTTGTGCACCAGGGCCTGTTGATACCTATTCACTCTCATACTCCTTTCCTCTGCAGGGATGAGAGTGGAAAGGTTCTGCTTGTACCGTGGGTCCAGGAGAGTGAACACACAGTAATCGGTGTTGGAAAAAATTCTTCTAACGCGAGGGTCACGGGATAGGCAGCCTAACATGAAGTCTGCCATGTGCGCCAGAGTCCCAACACGCAAGAATTCCCTCTCCTCACTGATCTGACTCTCCATTTCCTCCTCCTCCTCCAAGTCCTCCTCTTCAGCCCATACACGCTCAAGAGTTAAGGACTGAGCACTGGTACCCTCTACTGTCTCGCCGACATTCTCCTCCTCTTCCTCCTCATCCTCATCCCCCTCCTCTGATATGCGCTGAGAAACAGACCGGAGGGTGCTCTGGCTAACAAGCGACGTATCTTCCTCCACCGTCTCTTGTGACAAGCGCAAAGCATCCGACTTGATGCTGAGCAGTGAGTTTTTCAACAGGCAAAACAGCGGGATGGTGAGGCTAATAATGGCGGCATCGCCGCTGACCATCTGTGTTGACTCCTGAAAGTTGCTCAACACCTGGCAGATATCAGACATCCATGTCCACTCCTCATTGTAGACTTGAGGAATCTGAGAGACCTGACTACCAGTTCTGGTCGAAGATGACATCTGGCAGTCTACAATCGCTCTGCGCTGCTGGTAAACTCTGGATAACATGTTTAATGTGGAATTCCATCTCGTGGGCACGTCGCACAACAGTCGGTGAGCGGGCAGTTGTAGGCGGCGCTGCGCTGCCCTGAGAGTGGCAGCATCTGTGCTCGACTTGCGGAAATGCGCACAGATGCGGTGCACCTTGGTGAGCAAATCAGACAGATTGGGGTATGTCTTGAGGAACCGCTGAACTATAAGATTGAACACGTGGGCCAGGCATGGCACATGTGTCAGTCTGCCGAGTTGCAGAGCCGCCACCAGGTTACGCCCGTTGTCACACACAACCATGCCTGGCTTGAGGTTCAGCGGTGCCAGCCACACATCGGTCTGCGCCGTGATGCCCTGTAACAGCTCTTGGGCGGTGTGCCTTTTGTCACCTAAGCTCAGCAGTTTGAGTACCGCCTGCTGGCGCTTACCTACGGCACTGCTGCTGCGCCTAGAGCTACCGACTGAAGGTGCCGTGCCCACAGATGGTAATTCGGTGGAGGAGGAGGGGTAGGAGGAGGAGGAGGCATAGTACGTCTGAGAGACCGTGACCGAGGTAGGCCCCGCAATCCTCGGTGTGGGCAGTACATGAGCGGCCCCAGGGTCATTCTTGGTCCCAGCCTCCACCAAGTTAACCCA
Organism: Rhinella marina; assembly: GCA_900303285.1. Classification (NCBI taxonomy): domain Eukaryota; kingdom Metazoa; phylum Chordata; class Amphibia; order Anura; family Bufonidae; genus Rhinella; species Rhinella marina. The sequence continues at coordinate 3,347 of ONZH01030499.1, read as the reverse complement.
ATGTGCCGTCAGTGAGATATAGTGTCCGTGGTTAGGTGGACCTTCTCAGAAACAGCGTTGGTCAGGGCACGGATGATGTTCTGTGACACGTGCTGGTGTAGGGCTGGGACGGCACATCGGGAAAAATAGTGGCGGCTGGGGACGGAATACCGAGGGGCAGCCACCGCCATGAGATTGCGAAAGGCCTCGGTCTCTACCAGCCTATAGGGCAGCATCTCCAGGCTAAGCAATTTGGAGATGTGGACATTGAGGGCTTGGGCATGTGGGTGGGTGGAACTGTATTTCCTCTTGCGCTCCAGCATCTGCTGTAAAGAAAACTGAACGCTGCGCTGGGACACGTTGGTGGACGCTGTGGAGGATCGTGGAGGCGAAGGTGTGGTTTTCCGGCGGGAGGCGCTCGTGCCGGGGTCCTGGGCAGGGGGTTGACTAGCAGAGGCAGCGAGTGACGCAGGGGGTTGACTAGCAGAGGCAGCGAGTGACACAGGGGAAGGAGCAGTGGTGTGACCCGCAGGAGGTGGTGAACGGCCTTGGTTCCATTGAGTGGGGTGTTTAGCATTCATATGCCTGCGCATGCTGATGGTGGTTAGGCTAGTAGTGGTGGCACCCCTGCTGATCCTGGTGTGGCACAGTTTGCACACCACAGTCCGTCGGTCATCCTCACTTTCTTTAAAGAACCTCCAGACTTGCGAACATCTAGGCCTCGCCACGGGAGCTTCACTACGTGAAACAGTTGCTGCTGATGCACCAGCTCTGGCCCTGCTTCTCCCTCTGGCCACACCACTGCCTCTTACAACCTGTTCTGGTGCAGCACTCGCCTCCGCCTCAGAAGCACTGTCTTCACTCGGCATATCAACCCAGCTTGGGTCAGTCACCTCGTCATCCTCCGTTTCCTCAGTCTGCTCCCTCCTCGGAATTCCTCCCCTAACAACAACTTCACCACTGTCTGACATCCGTGTCTCCTCATCGTCCGACACCTCTTTACAAACTTCTTCCACTAAGTCAACATTGTCATCATCATCATCATCACCCACAGACTGCGACAGTTGGAAAACTTGGGCATCGGGAACGAGGTCAGCAGCAACCTGAGAAGTGGTTTGTGACTCTGGGAAGGGTCCAGAAAACAGTTCCTGAGAGTATGCCGGATCGCATTCCAAATTTTCCTTGGAGGGGGCAGACTGGGGGGAAGGAGGTTGAGGTGGAGGAGCCATAGGAGTGCTCCCTTGGGTAACGTGGGTGGACTGCGTGGAAGACTGACTGGTGGACAAATTACTTGAAGCATTGTCCGCAATCCACGAGATCAGCTGTTCGCACTGTTGTGGTTTCAACAGTCCTCTACCACGTGTCCCTGTAAGTTGAGACATGAAGCTAGGGAGTGTAGTTCTGCGGCGTTCCCCTGCGCCCTCATCAGCGGGTACTGTCTCACCCTGCCCAGGACCACGGCCTCTGCCCCCTGCAGTAATTGAATGCCCACGCCCACGCCCTCGCCCTCGACCCTTAGCCCTGGGGTTCAACATTTTTTGTATATAGGTGTATGATAAAAAAAAAAAAAAATTAAGTCCGGTAGAATTAAGTGACGTACAGAAAGTGTCACCTGGACAGAGTGTGCTGAACTGTGACACACAGAAAGGTTACACGCAGCTGAGTAAAATAGATTTGTATCACTGAGCTAAAACAAAGGAAAATTTTTTTTTTTTTTATATTTTGTTTTTTTGGGAACGTGACGTGCAGAAACTATGGTAGAACTGACTGACACCCTCTTAACGGTGGCTATTTAGCCTGCGACCCAGACAAATGTCGCACAGAGAGTTTTCTGGATCAAGCGGTAGATGATATTAGTAGCAAATGACTTGGTTGTATTCTGCAACGTACAGAAAGTGTCACCTGGACAGTATATACGGATGGGAGCGAATGTGCTGAACTGTGACACACAGAAAGGTTACACAAAGCTGAGTAAAATGGATTTGTATCACTGAGCTAAAACAACTGAAAAAATATATTTTTTATTTTATTTGTTTTTTTATATTTTTTTTACAATTTTGTTTTTTTGGGAACGTAACGTGCAGGAACTATGGTAGGACTGACTGACACCCTGTTAACGGTGGCTATTTAGTCTGCGACCCAGACAAATGTCGCACAGAGAGTTTTCTGGATCAAGCGGTAGATGATATTGGTAGCAAATGACTTGGTTGTATTGTGTGACGTACAGAAAGTGTCACCTGGACAGTATATACGGATGGGAGCGAATGTGCTGAACTGTGACACACAGAAAGGTTACACAAAGCTGAGTAAAATGGATTTGTATCACTGAGCTAAAACAACTGAAAAAATAATTTTTTTTTTATATTTGTTTTTTTATATTTTTTTTTAAATTTAGTTTTTTTGGGAAAGTAACGTGCAGGAACTATGGCAGGACTGACTCACACCCTGTTAACGGTGGCTATTTGGTCTGCGACCCAGACAAATGTCGCACAGAGAGTTTTCTGGGTCAAGCGGTAGATGATATTGGTAGCAAATGACTTGGTTGTATTGTGTGACGTACAGAAAGTGTCACCTGGACAGTATATATGGATGGGAGCGAATGTGCTGAACTGTGACACACAGAAAGGTTACACAAAGCTGAGTAAAATGGATTTGTATCACTGAGCTAAAACAACTGAAAAAATAATTTTTTTTTTATATTGTTTTTTTATATTTTTTTTACAATTTTGTTTTTTGGGAACGTAACGTGCAGGAACTATGGTAGGACTGACTGACACCCTGTTAACGGTGGCTATTTAGTCTGCGACCCAGACAAATGTCGCACAGAGAGTTTTCTGGATCAAGCGGTAGATGATATTGGTAGCAAATGACTTGGTTGTATTGTGTGACGTACAGAAAGTGTCACCTGGACAGTATATACGGATGGGAGCGAATGTGCTGAACTGTGACACACAGAAAGGTTACACAAAGCTGAGTAAAATGGATTTGTATCACTGAGCTAAAACAACTGAAAAAATAATTTTTTTTTTATATTTTGTTTTTTTGGGAACGTAACGTGCAGGAACTATGGTAGGACTGACTGACACCCTGTTAACGGTGGCTATTTAGTCTGCGACCCAGAGAAATGTCGCACAGAGAGTTTTCTGGATCAAGCGGTAGATGATATTGGTAGCAAATGACTTGGTTGTATTGTGTGACGTACAGAAAGTGTCACCTGGACAGTATATACGGATGGGAGCGAATGTGCTGAACTGTGACACACAGAAAGGTTACACAAAGCTGAGTAAAATGGATTTGTATCACTGAGCTAAAACAACTGAAAAAAAAAATATATTTTTTTAATTTGTTTTTTTTATATTTTTTTTACA
>ONZH01030498.1:0-37658 GCA_900303285.1 Rhinella marina | reverse complement strand
TAGTGATGGTGATCCATCTGAGTGTGTGCAGTTAATAACCAGCCTCCGTTTTTTTATAACTGAGCCAGTTACTTACCCACATTTTCTCCCAGGCCAAGCATTCTCATTTTATATACTAACCTTTTATGTGGTACAGTATCAAATGCTTTGGACAAGTCAAGATACATGACATCCATTGATTCGCTGCGGAATGTTAATGCAACGACTGCAAATAAAGTTTTGTTGCGGATTTCCTACAGCTGAATGTGAACCACACAGAAATCTGCAACATAATTCACAAACAAAATATCCATCCTATTCCACTGAGGAAAAATCTGCAACAAAATCCCTAGCATAATCCTTAATAAAAACTGCAACTTTGAAAATCCACAACTGCAAATTTTGTTGCAGAAAATACAGCTACGTTTGAGTTTACCCTAAGGCTCCTTTCACACAGGCAGTGTTTGGTCAGTTATTTCCATCAGTGATTGTGAGCTAAAACCAGTAGTGAATCCTACACATAGATAAGGTATTAGCTACTGTATTCTGTATTTTTGCCCCGCACCGGATTTTGGCTCACAATCGCTGATGGAAATCACTGACCAAAAACTGAATGTGTAAAAGTAGCCATACCACTTGTGCTGATGTCAGGACACATCTCACTGTCCCTAAGGCTTGATGGGACACCAGTTGTTACATGACAACTCAGTAAGTAGGATTTAAGCAAGGGGAATAGGAGACGAGAAGAAAACTGTGGGGAAAAAAATTAATCCAAGAAAGAATGGGAGCTAGAGTACTTGGTTAAAATAAGTTAAAAGTAGTTTATGGCACAAATCCTTTACGAGATATTGACATTTTCCTCTTTTGGCTGCCATTTTGCAAAAGTAACAACAGGAGGTGCATCAAGCCATTTTTAAGTCAATATAAACTAACAGTAAAAAATTGACTGTAACTACTAAATGGTTAGAAGCTATTGAAAAAAAAAGACAATAACCATGATAGTACTTTCTGCTGTCTCTTTTACAAAATATGTCCAGCACAACAAACAAAAACATTAATGTCTCTGTAAGGACTCTTTCATAACACATTTTTTGTTTCAGTTAAATTGATCAGGCTTTTATTAACAAAAATGGTGAGTTTAATTTACATAGGTTTCTTTAACAAAAAATGCCAAAAGTGCATCCATTTTGTCCAATTTGCATTCCTGACAGTTGTATCAACTGCCTAGAAAACCATAGATGTTTTTCCACCCAGTAAAAAAAGAAAACCAATTCGGGGCTTTCAGATGATATCAGGCAAAAAATCAATTGAAAGTATTAGGAGGATACGTTAAAGTTTTGTGCAGTGGAGGAAAATTAAGGAACTATCCTCAGGATGTCAGCAATATCAGATTGTTGGGGGTTTGACTCCCAGCAATACGGATGACCAAACCAGTTCAGACCGAACCGAGTTTAGTCCAAATGTTGCTATTTTTCGGACAGCAGACAAACCCAAATCTTTCCGGGTTTGTTTCGGACAAATCCACTAAAACGTCACATAGCAGCATTTTAGTGCACACATCGGCAGGAAAAAAGCACTAGGGAGGAAGAAGAAGTGTTCTTACATGACCATAAGAGGAAGGGGGGAGGGTTTGCCCGAATTGGCTGAGGGTCAGCCTGGAGGAGCCAATCAGTGCTGCAGCAGGCAGGGAGGTGCCCTAGCAGAATGAGCAGAACGCCCCCTATACTGGACTGTGAAAGAGGGTGGTTGGATCTTACAGTGTCTGCCAGGAAAACTATCTTAGGGAGTCAGGGACAGTGAAAAATCAATCAGGGACAGTCATAAAACAATCATTTCAAGCTTATTTAAAGGGAAAGTGTAGGATTGCAAAGAAGAATGGTGTGTTGTGTAAATTAGAGAGAAGCAGAGCAGCTGACAGATAGGGAGAGAGGAGACAGGACTTGTGGCTATGTCTGCTATCAGGTGTATCTCACAAGCAGCTACCTGCAAGCAAATACTTTTATTTTGTTTCCCTATTTTCCCCAAAAATTCACACAATGTGGCAGCAATCTATGTGTGTTTGTTAAGTTTAAATTGATACAGCAATACACAGCAGGGGCTACTTTATTAGTGTAGTTTATGTTGTTTTTTTATATTATAGTATCATTCTCAATAATATGACATTTTTACACTCCTACTGCTTAATAACTATGTTTAGCCATAAATGCATTGGAATGGCTCTTTTTCACACTTGGAAAGGGCTAACTTTTCATATGGTGCTCTGTGTATTGTGACATTTAGGACTCCTTAACCCCCTTTTTTTCTCCTGCCATTTTTGTGGCCAAAAAAAGTCTTAAAAACTCTTGATTTTTGAAACTTTTTGTGGTATTTTTGAGACGTTTGCAGATGTTTTGCTTATACTGTATAGTGTGCTTTAGCACTGGGTTTTAATGACTTTTTTTTTAAATGTTGCACTACCAAAAACTGCATGCTTGTCCTGCATTTTATATTTTGCATAGACTTCAATGCATAGAAAACTATGTGTGACTGCCATAGACTTTCTTTTATTCCTTTCAGATCAGCCATCTACACCTACTCTGTTGGTCAATCCTCAACAAACCTTGTACTTTGAAGGAGAAGCTGTGACATTGGATTGTGAACATCCAATCATAAATTCCCAGATTACCTACTATTTTTACAAAGATATAAACAGACTAAACAGTTACTTTGACACATCAAAGTCTGAACACCACATTTCCAGCTTGACTACCAAGGATTCTGGTACTTATGACTGTGAATATTTGGTGTTAGGACATCAGAGGACAATCCCATCTGGCAAAAGCACTCAACAAACTATTACGGTCACAGGTATGACAAGTAACACAGTAATATTTTTTTTAATGAGGTTAAAAAAATAGATCTGTCCATCCAGTTCAGCTGTTATCGTGCCTGTTATCGTGCAAGTTGATCCAAGGGAAGGTAAAAACCTCTGAAAGGTAGATGCCAACTTTCCTAATTTTAGGGGAAAAAATTCCTTCTTGACTTCAAGCAGTCAGAACAACTCCCTGAACTCATCTCCAGAAATCTAATGACTATAACCTGTGATATTATACTCCAGAAATACAACCAGGCCCCTCTTGAACTCTTTTAGTGAATTTATCCAAATCCATCTGTAGCAGTGTACTGTCCTCTTCATCGTTAACTGCTTTACACAGTTTAGTGTCATCTGCAAAAATTAATATTCTACTGTGCAATCCTTCTACATGATCATTAATAAAAATATTCAAGAGAATAGAGCCCAATACTGACCCCTGTGGTACCCCACTAGTGATGGTGATCCAATCTGAGTGTGTGCAGTTAATAACCAGCCTCCGTTTTTTATAACTGAGCCAGTTACTTACCCACATTTTCTCCCAGGCCAAGCATTCTCATTTTATATACTAACCTTTTATGTGGTACAGTATCAAATGCTTTGGACAAGTCAAGATATATGACATCCATTGATTCACCACAGTCAAGTCTAAAACCTCCTCATAGAAATTTATGAACCCTTTCACCCCCAGAATTTTTTTTTTCGTTGCCATATTTTGACCCCTATGACTTTTTGGTATTTATGTATTCGCTGTATGGGGGCTCATTTTTTGCGGGATGATCCTAACTTTTTTGATGACTTTTTGATCACTTTTTATTTATTTTTTTAGAAAATAAAGCGACAAAAAACAGCGAATCGGCCATTTTAACACTTTTTTCCGTTTCGCTGTTTTCCGTATGGGAAAGAAATTTTTATATTTTTATAGTATGGGCATTTTTGCGCATGACGATACCCATGATGTGTATTTTTTATTTTTTTACTAATTTTATTTTTATTTTGGGGAAAAGGGGGGTGATTTGAATTTGAATTTTTTTATTTTTAAACACTTTATTTAATTATTTTAATTCCCATAGGGAACTATAACAAGCAATCATCTGATTGCTCATATCATAGACTCCAATGCACTTGCACTGGAGTCTATGGTGATTTTATTAGTTTCCTATGGAGCCCTATTACAGGCAAGGGCTCAATAGGAAATACTATGCAGCAGCCTCCTGCCATTCACAAAGGCAGGGGCTGCTGCATACACGCTCAGGCTCCTCCAATCACCACACGGGGGAGCTTCCAGTGTTTGACGCGCTCGGATGCCGTGGTCAGGAATGACCGCAGCATCCGAGGGGTTAAATGTCCGCGATCGGCATTACTGCCGGTTGTGGACATCAGCCTCGGGTGTCTGCTGTATGAATCAGTAGGCCACCCACAGCTATGGCGTCCGCTCTGCTCAGGAGCGGGCACCATCTTTAAAGATGCGCCCATCGCCGTACTATTACGGCGCTGGGTGCGAAGGGGTTAAATTAGTTTGACATGACTGATTCCTCATGAAGCCGTGCTAATACAGTGCTATTCGCTTATTTTCATTGAGGTACTCCAAGATAGCATCTCTTAGGAAATCGTCAAACAGTTTACCCATGATAGATGTTAAACTTACTAGCTTATAGTTTCCAGGCTGTTTTTGACCCCTTTTTGAATATTGTCACCACATATTCTAAGCACCAATCCTGTAGAACATTTCCTGTCAATATAGAGTCCTTAAATATCAGAAATAAGGGTCTGGCTATAACATTACATAATTCTTTTAGGATACGGGGGTGTATGCCATCTGATCCTGGCAATTTGTCTATTTTAATCTTTTAAAACCACTGCACTTCTTCCTGAGTCAGACAGGCCACTTCTAATGGGGAATTTACTTTTACACTCTGCATTTCATCTATTTTATTTTCCTCAGTGAATAGAGTGGAGAAAACAATATTTAATAACTTTGCTTTCTCCTCATCGCTGTCTGCAACTCTCCCTTCATCACTCTGTAAAGGGCCGACACCCTCAGATTTATAATTTTTACCATTTATATAATTGAATAATATTTTAGGGTTAGTTTTACTCTATTTGGCAATGAATCTCTCCGTCTCCAGTTTGGCTGCTTTTATTTGTCTTTTATATATTCAATTTTTTTCCTTATAATTTTTCAGTGCTTTCTCGCTACCCTTCTTTCTTCTTTTATAGTGATTTAAATGTTTTCTTTTTATCATTTATTGTTTCCTTTACATTTCTATTTTTCCACATTGTTCTTTCTTAAAATCAAATGTCATTTGTTCAGTATAACTCATATAATAATAAGTATAATAAAAATCATAGGGCATATTTAATATAAATCTAAAAGAACATTTATACAAATAATTTTGTCTTAGCAGTTGCACTGCCAAGATCCCAAGAACTGGGGTGAGCAGTCCAACCTTCCACATTTGAATTCTCTGGCCATATTAGGGCTCAGTTTTGTATGAAGTCATAGTAGGTATTCCATATAGGTGCATGAGTCTTCTACTATTCTTCTATATGACTCCAATTTCATGCACAGACACACAGGTACGTATCTGGCAAAAACTTATTTTTAGTGTCATACACCTTCAGACTCTGTATCTGTGATATTGCCCTCTCAAAGTAGGCTTCTAAACGAAAATATTTCTGTATACAGGCAATCTGATGAAGTATTTACAGCAATGAACAATAATGGTACAACTCCATATTAAAGTTGCAGTATACTGTCCGTGCACTACCATACAAGTTCCATTTAATGGTACATCACCTCTAAATGCTACAGAAATGTAATTGAGATTTGCCATTGGCATTATACTTATGTTTTGGAACAGAATAATTTAAGAGTACCTCCGATGTTCAAAAGAATCTAGTCTCCTGCCAGAAATTTAGATGTGACCATGGGAAATACAAGTGGACATCAGGTGACACTGTTGACAAAGTATTCATACAATACCTGAATTCTTTCCTGCTTGGAAGCTTTTCAGGAGACACCTCAGAGGTTGGACAGTAGACTTGGCAACAGTGGTTCCTGAACTGCTGGCAAGGACTCATGTCGTCACATTTAGACTCCATGCACACGGCCATATTTTTAATCTGCGTGAAAGCCATGAAAGTGGCCTATTTGTTGTTACTTTTCTGCATTTCTTCATCTTTGTCTTCAAAGGGAAAAATACACGGCAGAAAAACACATGTTAGGGCTCGTTCACATCACCGTTAGGGCTTCCATTCTCCTGCTCCGTTATAGGAGCAGGAGAACGGAAAGGACGGATGCGTGGCATAACTGAGCCCAACGGAGCCTAAGGGACCCCATAGACTATAATGGGGTCCGTTAGGTTTCCGCTCAAAAGATGATTTTTGAAGCGGAGACAAAAGTTGTGCACGCAGGACTTTTGTCTCCGCTTCAAAAATCATCTTTTGAGCGGAAACCTAACGGACCCCATTATAGTCTATGGTGTCCCTTAGGCTCCGTTGGGCTCAGTTATGCCCCGAATCCGTCCTTTCGGTTCTCCTGCTCCTATAATGGAGCAGGAGAACGGAAGCCCTAACGGTGATGTGAACGAGCCCTAATAGCTGTTTTCTATTGAAATACAGTAGTTTTAGAAACATTTCCTATATCCGTCTTAAATTTTCAACTGCCTTGGTGGAAAAGCTGAGGGAAAGGAACCTATAAGATATTTTTGCTGTGTATTTTCAAATCTGAGCGTTTGAGCGACTGGATTGGAAGTGTACACCATTTTTTACCTTATATACTTTTGTGTTTGCTGGGGAAATCTGTGCCTTTTTTATCAGATGTGCTATTTTTCTGGCATGTTTTTGAAAAAAAAAATATAAATAATGCACCTGCTTTTTATGAGCTGTGTTTTTTTCATACACCGTATGTGTCTCTTACAAAAACATCACAAGCAAAAATAAATTTGGTCTCATTTTAAAAATAAAATAGTTCCCTGTCACCCATGGATCCGGTTAATTTTTGTTTTTTGTTCCAAGCCTTCCAAGGGCCATACGTTTGTTACTGTTTTGTTCTCTTTTTTTTTTTTTAGGACAAGTAGTATTTTGTAATGGCACCATTTCATTTACCATTTATTATATTTTAAAATTGGAGAAAAATGCTTGTGAGATGAAATAGAAAAATGCAGAAAATGCAATTCTGCCATGGTATTTTAGGTTTTACTTTTACAGCGTTTACCGTGCATTATTTACCACAACATTTGATGATTAAATGACCAGTATAGAAGATATCTCAGATTCTGGTCACTGGGGGTGAGTGTTAGCTGTATAAGTGTACAACCACACAGAGCAGTCTTGATGCAGTTAGGAAACGCATCTGTCCGAGTTCATACAGTTACTGTAAGCACAATCATGCATTTAGGGTACGTTTTTTGTCAATGTTGCTTGAACTGTGATTTTCCTGGATCTTTAGCATTCGAATTAACTTCAAATAAAAATAATTGTGGTAAAGTGAATACTGCAAGCAGCTACTCAACTGTATATCTCATGCAACTGTCTATCGTCAGCAGCTGCAAGCAGCAGAACATGTCTTACGTGTGGGCAATCAGGTGCAGTCATCACAACTTTAAAAGTGCCAGGTCTATCTCAGAAACCTATTTTTCCATTAACTCCTGTTTGGAAATGAGATCCTGTGGTTCCTACCTACATCATGACAGCATAACTGTGTCATGTGGTCATACCCTTATGCCCCTTTCACACGAGCGGGAGACTCACAAGTCTCCCACAACCCATCTACAGGGCTGGACTCGGCACTGACAGGGATCGCATAGCATTATATGCGATCCCAGTCAGTGCCGAGTCCAGCCCTGTAGATGCGTTGCGGGAGACTTGAGAGTCTCCCACTCGTGTGAAAGGGGCATTACACTTCTGACACTTGCCATAATTGCATGTCATTTTGTGTTAAGGCCACCTGCACACGTTGTGCAATACATGCGTTTTTCAGTGTGGATTCCTTTGCAGAAAAAACGCAGCATATTACAGTACCAGCAAACTGTATGGGATTACACAAATGTCATGTACACTGCAGATTTTTTCTGTGCTTAAATTGACCTGCCATGTAAACTTTCAAATCTGCAGCATGTCAATTATGTTTACGGTGTTAGATGTGGATTTCACGTTTTTCAATGGAAGGGTAAGATCTGCGGCAAAACAAAATCTAATCAGCACCAAAACTTGCAATTAGACATTGCAGATTTTGGTGCAGATATGCATTAGAAACACACATAAATCCCCAAGGAAATTTGGTGTGGATCTTATGTGCGTTCATCCGCACTCGTGTGCAGGCACTATGGTGAAAGCACTATGGGCAGTATTATTATTATTAATACAGTTGAACTTTGCATCGTCCAAAAATACAAATCCCAGTCTTGTTATTAGACAAATTCACTCCAGAATTCTCTCCAAGTTTCAGAACTTTTTTTCCCACTAACTGCCAGAACTATTTTTCCCACTAACTGGGGAGATAGCAGGTGATTCAGCATGGCGATTACTAATTCTGTCTTAGGCCTCATGCACACGACCATATGAAAAAACGGATCCGCAAAAACGGATCTGGAGAAAATACGGATAACATCCGTGTGCATTCTGTATTTTGCAGAACGGAACAGCTGGCCCCTAATAGAACAGTACTATGCTTGTCCATAATGCGGACAATTTTTTTGCGGAATGGAAATACGGTCATACGGAAACGGAATGCACACAAAGTAATTTCTGTTTTTTTGGCGGACCCATTGAAATGAATCGTTCCGCATACGGTCTGCAAAAAAACGGGACAGACACGGAAAGAAAATACGGTCGTGTGCATGAGCCCTTAAAGTAAGTCATTGTAAACTTAGACTAGACAGCCTTAAACAGCGTTAGACTTTCTATTCTAAGTTTATGCCACCTATAAATCGGCTTAGTTTTAATCCAAAATTTTGCAGCATTTTTTTTGTGCATGAAGGAGTGTTTAAGCCACGCTCCTTTTGGCTAGGTCAGCACCCTTATTGGCATAAAAAGGTAACAAAACTGCCTAAAATACTTGATAAATGTGATGCAAAACATGTACAGTTTTTCTGTGAAAAGTGTGCCAAACAACTGATGCATTTCCAAAAGTAAATCTGACCCTATAATTAATTACTATGGGTAACGAGATAAGTTCTTCTGTTAGATAGTTTTGATAGGGGAAGCCCAACGTGTGCCTAGAAAGTAATATTTTTCTATTCACACACAGCAGGCATCTGCCATTCAAAGAAAAAAGACATTTGCAAAAATGTATGGTTGACATCTATAAACACTTTAACACATTAAAAGGATAGTTTCAGGACACATGGATTGGATATCACTAGAATACACCAATGGTTTTTACTTTCTTCATCTTCGTGTGTTAGTACTGTACATACAAGTGCATCTCAATAAATTAGAATATCATCAAAAAGTTTTTTTTTTCCAGTAATTCAATTCAAAAAGTGAAAGACATATATTATATAGAGTCATTACAAACAGAGTGAACTTTTTCAAGTGTTTATTTCTGTTAATGTTGATGATTATGGCTTACAGTCAAGGAAAACCCAAAAGTCATTATCTCAGAAAATTAGAATATTATATTAAACCAACTGTAAAATTTTTTTAAAATACAGAAATGTTGGCCAAATGAAAAGTATGTCCAGTAAATGCACTCAATATTTGATTGGGGATCCTTTTGCATGAATGACTGCATCAATGCGGCGTGGCATGGAGACGATCAGCCTGTGGAATGGAAGCCCAGGTGTTATGGAAGCCCAGGTTGCTTTGATAGTAGCCTTCAGCTCATCTGCATTGGATCTGGTGTCTCTCATCTTCCTCTTTCTTGACAATACCCCATAGATTCTCTATGGTGTTAATTTCAGGCGAGTTTGCTGGCCAATCAAGCACAGTGATACTGTGGTTATTAAAACAGGTATTGGTACTTTTGGCAGTGTGGACAGGTGCCAAGTCCTGCTGGAAAATAAATATTCCATCTCCAAAAAGCTTGTCGGCAGAGGGAAGCATGAAGTGCTCTAAAATTTCCTGGTAGATGGCTGCACTGACTTTGGTCTTGATAAAACACAGTAGACCTACAACATCAGACATGGCTCCTCAAACCATCACTGATTGTGGAAACTTCACACTAGACCTCAAGTAGCTTGGACTGAGTGCCTCTCCACTCTTCCTCCAGACTCTGGGACCTTGATTTCCAAATGAAATGCAAAATTTACTATCATCTGAGAACAACACTTTTGACCACTGAGCAACAGTCCAGTTCTTTTTCTACTTGCCCAAGGTAAGACGCTTCAGGTGTTGTCTATTGGTCATGAGTGGCTTGACACAAGGAATGCGACACTTATAGCCCATGTCCTGGGCATGTCTGTGTGTGTGGTGGCTCTTGAAGCACTGACTCCAGCAGCAGTCCACTTCTTGTGAATCTCCCCCGCATTTAGGAAAGACCTTTTCTTAACAATCCTATCAAGGCTGTGGTTCTCCCTGTTGCTTGTGCAACTTTTTCTACCATCCTTTTCCTTCCGCTCAACTTTCCATTAATATGCTTTGATATAGCACTCTGTGAACAGCCAGCTTCTTTAGCAATGACCTTTTGTGGCTTACCCTCCTTGTGGAGTGTGTCAATTACAGCCTTCTGGACTTCTGTCAAGTCAGCAGTCTTCCCCATGATTGTGTCGCCTATTGAACCAGACTAAGGGACCTTTTTAAAGGTTTAGGAAGCCTTTGCAGGTGTTTTGGGTTAATTATTCTAATTTTCTGAGATAATAAATTTAGAGTTTTCCTTGGCTGTAAGCCATAATCATCAACATTAACATAAATAAACACTTGAAAAAGTTCACTCTGTTTGTAATGACTATATAATATATGTCTTTCACTTTTTGAACTGAATTACTGAAAAAAACAACTTTTTGATGATATTCTAATTTATTGAGATGCACTTGTACATGTATTGTGTTACTATTTGATGGAGGTAGAGGCAGAAGAACCAAAATGCCATTTGTGCTTTCATAATGCAATTGTTTTGCTGCTTTTTAAACTAAGTATGAAATCATTGTCCAGCTTTATCTAGCTCCCCATTGTTGAAGTTCCAGCCTTCCTACACAACATTTATAAATGGAGAAAACCTGACCATGGAATGTGAAGCTCCTTCACCAGTTTATGTTACTCTGTATCGATTCTACAAGGAGGGAGAGGAATTGAAAGGGCCGTTGTCACACAGAGGAATCTACACATTGCAGAACATCACGAAAGAAGATCAAGCCGAGTATACTTGTATGTACTGGAGCCCAAAGAGTAACAGAGAGATCCCATCCACTCAGAGTCCTACAAAAGAGCTTTACGTAATAGGTGAGCAGTCATGATGAATGTTATAATCGGTATATAAGTATTTCTTTAACTTTATCCATGGCCATGACATTATACAAGCACACACACTCAGTTCTCTGGCATGCATGGTATACATGCACAGGACTGCAACACATGTTAAACACACAGTCAGAAGCAGCCAGAGGCATCTGCAACTGCTGTAGCACCCTGATTGATGACTATAAGACACTTTTTAGCAAGAGTTTTTCACAATTACAGTATTTATAAGTAGCGTATAACTATATATTTGAGGTCACATTCACATTAGCATATTTTTCATAGTATTCCATCCATCCCTAGCATGCACTGCTTTCATCCATCCATTCAATTCACAAATGAAGTCTCTGGAAGAGTTATAAAAATACAGATACATCCATATTTGATCTGTATTGTATCAGTATTTCAGCCATATTGCTTCAATGTTTCAAAGTGTCTTATTTCTTATATAGTTCAATTTCCTGCTGTAGATGGCGTGGTGCATGTGTCAAGGGGAGGCGTCCCACGGGTTAATTCTGAGAGAAGAACTGGCACTCTCTTGGTAGTTGAATCTTATTTCTTTTAGCGTCACATGGATACAATATAGTGACGTGTGTCGGCTCTAGCAAGAGCCTTCTTCCAACATACATATTGTATCCATGTGACAATAAAAGAAATAAGATTCAACTACCAAGTGAGTGTCGATGCTTCTCTCAAGGTCAGGATTTCTGATCAGTAACACTGATGCAAAATAGATGATACACTGATGAGAGGGTCATGTAAGGGTCCTTTTACATGGATGGATTATCTGGCAGATTATTGGGGATGAGCGCTTGTATAAATCCTCTTCCTGATAATTAGCCTATGTAAAAGATTAAAGGGTTTTCCAGTAATTATATTCATTCTACCTATGCCCTTGAAACATGTATGCTTACAGAACCTGCTTCCTGCCATCCTATCCAGTGTACTGGCTCCTGCTCCTGGGACTATATCACCACTAAAGCCAGTCAATGACAGCTCACTGGATGAAAACAAGCCGGAGACTCAAAAATAGAAAAATGGGAGCCACACAGGACTGGTGTGGCTGAAAGCAAAAAAGTATGAATCTTTCAATAATGATGCAAACAAGTGGGCATAGGTAAAGTGAGCAGAGGTGGATTATGTGCATCATAGGCCCGGGGCTGTCTACCCAGCTCAGGCCCTCTCCCTTCATTGTCCCCTGTCCCGCCTTCCATGTGTTGCTCAATAGTTATTTTTTTCTGTATGAAGAGGTTGCAGTGCCCATTTCTCCATATAAAACAGCTTCAACTCAGTTATGTTGGTAGGTTTCCTTCCATTGACCAGGGGCATTGTGAGTGTGGGCAGATGGAGCATGTGCCCAAGACACAGAAGGCTAAGGGGCTAAGGGGAGGGTCCAGGTGCCATTTCACTCCTCCCTCTGCACAGAGAAAGTGCAAAGAAAGGAAAAGCCCCTCTCGATATTCAACTGTATCGCCGTCCTGAGGACGGCGATACAGTTAAATCTTCTGAAGAGTACAGGAGCCGGGGGGGTTGGAATTTATCATTTCCTTTGCCCCTGAAAAGTCGCAGGTGTAACTTTTTAACTGAGACTTTTTAAAAATTGTTGCATCTCCCACTTCTTTTCCCTTCTTTTTTTAGGTTTTATTACCTATGAGTGCACTCTAGGAGAGAATTATTACTATTGGTACCCTGGCACAGTATCAGCTTAGCACAATTCTTTTGGAGGACACTATGTTTATGACACTATTACTGTCAGATTTGCTGGGCACAATTATTTTTTGGGCTCTGTGTGGCATTAATTATTGAAGGGGGCACTACCTTTGTGATATTAGTATTTCTAGGGGTCTGTCTGTTTCTGTAGTATAGTATTGGGGCACACAGTGAGAACAGTATTGGGGTGGCAGGATGGAGTATTCAGAAGGTGGGGAGGATGATGGAAAAATAAACCGTGATGTCAACACGACCAAACAGTGATACTAGTGGCCCCGTAACAGACTGGCGAGGGTGGCAACAGCATGAAGAGTCAAAATTGTGGCTCTGTGACAGAGTGCTGAAGGTGGTAACAGCATGAAGGGTCACAATAATGGACCTGGAACAGAGTGGGAAGAGGGAGAAACAGCAGTGGCCGTAACAGCACAATATAGTGGCAGATCTCAGTAAGGGCAGCTGGCAGTAGAGGCAGCATGCATATGGAATGAGGCGGGTGACAGCTTAGAATAGCGGCAGCAGGACGTGGCAGCAGGACATGGGCAGAAGTAACAGGCCATTTGTCACAATTTTCTGGTGTAACAGTACACCACAGTCAGATCATTACTGCCAGAATGATCTAGTCTGTTGTATCAGGCACTGGTGTCTGGAAATCCTGGTTGATGCAGGCCTGATTCATCTTTATAAAGGTGAGTTCTCTGTGGGGTAACTATGCCCCCTGCTAGACTAAACACCTGCTCTGATGCTGCACTACTGCCCAGGCAGGAAAAATTGCTCAGGGCAAACTCGGCAAGAGGCAGCCACAATTCAGGTTTGGCTGCCCAGTAGTCCAGGGGATCTTGGATCTGGGTTAACAGGTTGTATGCCACCATCTTCTGGTTCAAGTTCTTCTCCGTGTCATGCTGCCACTGCTGAGTGGTTTCTTCAGTAGGCGGGTGAAGAAAAGTGCTCATCAGAGACTCAAAACTTAGTTAAGTTGCTGCTGATGGAGCTGGTGCTGCTCTTGGACCCCAACCCCCCTCCAGCAGTCATGGCAGTGGAGAGTGAGCTCACAGAGTCCCCTTGGTTAGACCTTCGTGAGGATGGGTGATGGGGCACGAAAGCAGCAACCAACCGACTACAAAGGATGTTTCGATAGTAGTTACGTTTTTCATCCCTCTCAGAATGTGTAAAAAAGGCCCCCATTTTGGACTGGTAGAGAGGGTCTAACATTGTTGAGAGCCAGTAATCGTCCCTCTGCCGAATTATGATAATGCGTCTGTCACTATGCAAGCAACTCTGCATACATCTGACCATTTGCATAAAGGACTCGGACTGGCTCCCTGTCTCCATCTCCACTGCATACTGTCATGGTCTCTCAAGGTCATTTGTGTTGCCTTCCTCATCACCCTCTAGTACCTCATCCTCCTCCTGCTCCCATCCTGTCACTTATGCAGATAAACCAACTAGTTCTGTATAGAATTCCTGAAAATTTCTGTCCTCCTTCTTGTCCTCCTTCTCCTGTGAAGGTGTGGAATGATGTCATTCATCCCATAGTCCTGGTAACTTACAAATAAAGTGGCCTCCTCAAAGGTCCTAAGCAAATGGCAGGTGTCACGCATGAGCTGCCACTGTCTAATGTCAAAGTTACACCAGGGAGCAGTCATGTCCGTCTGCATCATCAAGAAATTGGTCACAGGTTTCCTCTGCTCATACAGTCGGTACAACTCGTGGAGGTGGAGATTCAATGTGTGGAAACTTTGCATATGAGGCAATGTAGGGGGACAACATTCTGCCTTTGCAGCTCAAGGAGGGTGTGTTTTGCATGGTAAGAGTTTTTGAAGTGCATGCACAGTTTCCTTGACATTTTAACGATGCCTTGCAGTTGGATGGAAGACTTCAGGAATCGAGTTACAGCCAAATTGTAGACGTGCGGCATGCAAGGTGCATGGGTCAGCCCTCCCTGATGCAGCACAGACAGAATGTTCTTCCCATTATCGATGACCATAGTTCCTATCTCCAGTTGGCGAGGAGAAAGACAGGATTCAACTTCTTGGTTGATTACGCGGAACAGTTCCTCTTCAGGGTGACTCCGTTCGCACAGGCTGACCAGGTGCAGAACTGCATGACAACGCCATGCTTTGCATAAGTGGTACTCTGGAGGACCACTCTGAACTTTGCCTAAAATGGAAACTGAGGACAAGGTGGAGGATGAGGAGGCAGGACATTGGCACAGAAATCCCATGTGGAGGCGGCATTGTCATCACCTGGCCAAGTTTCTGGTGTGCCTGGGCCGGAACCACATTTACCCAGTGGGTTGTAAAGGACTTATATTGTCCATGGCCATAGTTACAGCTCCACACGTCAGCACTGGTATGAACTTTACCAGACACGGACAGGCTCAAGGACTGGCCCACCTTCTGCTCAACATATGTGTGCAGGGCTAGTACAGCTTTTTTAGAGAAATAATGATGGCTTGGGACTGTCCACTTTGGGAGGGCACAAGCCATCAGTTCAGCTTTTGCTCCATCTATTGACAATGAGTCTGATGCACCGTACATCTATGTGTAACTGAACAGAATAATTATTAATGATACAACAGATTAACTAGGTACACGCTCCTATATATTAGACTGGCTGTTGAGATTAAGTCTGATGCACAGTCAGTCTATGTATAACAGAAGAGATTAAGAATGAATGGCACAGCAGTGGAACAAGATGCAGAGGGCAATTACACAGAGCCTGCACTGTCTGTGCAGTCTCCCTAGTCTCTCCCTAAGGTGTCTAAAAACTCTCCCTATGATCTCCCTACACTGTCCCTACACTGTCCCTATCCAAGATTCTACAATTAAACCTTTGTTAAACTCTGTCCCTAGTATTTGGCACATCTGTCCCTATGCCCAGTTCACTGTAAAATGGCAGAGAGTGGGTAGGATTAGGCTTTTTATAGGGCTGTGACATCAAGTGGGTGACATCAAGTGGGTGGCCATTTGCTGATTGACTGGCTGCACAGCATTATGGGTTATATTTCCTTCCTGAGCTTCTTACTTTCACTTTGTAACACATAGCTGCCATTTTAGGCGATTTGTTACAATGAAGCAAGAGGAAATTCGTATTCATTGCAAATCAACGTTTTCCTGAAATTTGAATCAAATTCAATTTGTTTCACTTCGATTCAATCAACACTACTCACTGACCAACAAGTACCTTGAATTTCCTCAACTTGTACACAATATTTCTGACTGTGGATTGGTGGAGTACAAACTCTTTAGAGATGGTTCTATAACATTTTTCAGTCTCTTTTGTTTGTGCCATGATACATTTCCACAAACGTATTATGAAGATAAGACTTTGATAGATCCCTGATCTTTAAACAGATCACCCACTCACACCTGATTGCCATCCCATTGATTGAATTTCACATTTAAATTATCTGTTAAGTTATAAGTTATAGAGTTATATATACCTAGTTCTGAAAAATAAATACAGTTGTATCCATTGTAGGCAGTGCTTGTGACCTAAACAGTCTGGACACCGACTGGTTAGCAAACTAGCTGATATTTTTCAGCTTCTGTTGATTTTATACAGGTGATGCTGAAATAGAACTCTGGAATAGGAGTTTGTACAGGTTTTTTCATCTACCAGATGTAGCAGAGCATGTTCTCATTTACTGACATAGTAATGTTGAAAGAATACATAAACTCATCCAGTTCAGGGGTGCCCGACCTGCAATCTAGCGGGTGCATTTAATAACCAATGATCAGGGCACAAAAATGATTGTTGTGCCTTATACTTCAGAAAAGGGACAAAAATCATACTTGCCAGCCATAATCAACAGAGATCAACAACCCATTTCCAGTGATCTAACACATCATCAAGGCCTGAACATATCACTGAAGAATCTCCTATTACAATGTAGGCACCAAGTTATTTTCTCTAGATGTAAAAGATGTCTCCTTATTAGTGTTGAGCGAGCATGCTCGGCCGAATACGATATTCGGGCGAGCATGGCGGCGCTCGGGACCACGCGGTGTTCGGCCGTCATGCGGCAAGGTACTGGCATTCACTGTAATGCCAGTAGCCATGTTGGCTACTGGCATTACACTGATTGGCTGGCCGGGAACGCGTCATCGGGTGCTATATAGCAACTGGTGACATGTGACCTGGCTCAGACCGAGTCAGGGAGAGCTGCTGCAAGGAGGGACAGATAGTGTAGGGATAGAAATTGGCTAGGCAGGGCTAGTTTTTTGTTGAAAAGACCCAAAAGCCCTTTTAAGGGCTATTATATCTGGCTGAAATATATATATATTTTTTTTTGGGGGGGGGGTCGAAAATTGCGCAAGGTTGCCTGACCTAAGCACCACCTGTGCAGCGTGTGCATTATAACGTGTCTGTATCCTATATACCTGACATCCGTTGTTATTTTTTCTGCCGTTAATCAATGCGACATTACCTGTGTTGCGTCTGCATTGTAACGTTACTGTATCCTATATACCAGACATCCGTTGCTATTTTTTCTGCCGTTAATCAAGGCGACATTAGCTGTGTTGCATCTGCATTATAACGTTACTGTATCATATATATACCAGACATCCGTTGCTATTTTTTCTGCCGTTAATCAAGGCGACATTACCTGTGTTGCGTCTGCATTATAACGTTACTGTATCCTATATACCTGACATCCGTTGCTATTTTTTCTGCCGTTAATCAAGGCAACATTACCTGTGTTGCGTCTGCATTATAACGTTTCTGTATCCTATATACCTGACATCTGTTCTGATTTTTTCTGCTGCTAATCAAGGCATTACCTGTGTTGCGTCTGTATTATAACTAGAGATGAGCGAATCTATTCGCCGATTCGTAACGAATCTTGGAAATTTTTAGCTGCGAAGCAAATCCGAATATTAGGTGATTCGCTTCGGCTTTGTGCGCATTCGCTACGTAGTTTGTCCTGTAAATTATACGCTATTGCTATGTATAAGTTACTGTTGCGTACAAATTCAATTCATTTGCGAAATTTTAGTGTTAGTTCGCTTACAGTAACGTTATGGGAAGAAAGCGGGGTCACCTTCCCTAGTGGGCAGGGCTTGCTCTGATTGGCTCAGGCTTGGTAAGCCAGTGACGCATCACTTCTGCTGCGACTGCTGAGACGAGCAGAAGCACTGTGTGTAAAGTTCTGAGACTCTAAGACCTGTTTTGTGAAAATTGGGGTGTAATTGCTCTGGGAATCCATATTACGCATATCAGGGATACTGCAGGGCAAGTGCAGGGCCTGTTCAGGGCTAGTAATTAATCAGGCAGGGAGAGAGAGACAGGGAGAGTTAGGGAGAGACAGGGAGATACAGGGACAAAGACCAGCTGCAGGGTCACAGAGTGAATTGAAAAATGTCTGGAATGGACACCGAGTGCACTCGAGCGTAATGCTTGAGTCTCTTCCCCGCACTGTAATGTTGATTTGTACGCTAATGCGTACAAATTTGTATGCTAATGCGTACGAATTTGTATGCTAATGCGTAATAATTTGTATGTTAATGCATATGAATTTGTATGCTAATGCGTACGAATTTGTATGTTAATGCATACGCATTTGTATGCTAATGCATATGCATTGTGCGCTAATGCGTACAAATTCAGTTAATTAGCATACTTTTACGAGTGAAAGGAGTAAAAGAGGAGAAGTCACGATTCTGACCTTTTTCTATTAACCAGACACCGTCCTCTCTTCCGAGCGGGGGGTGCCTGGTTTAGTCCCATTGACTAACATTATGCTCGGGTGCTCGGCCGAGCACTCGAGCAACCCCTATGCTTGGCCAGAGCACCCGAGCATACAAGCACAGAGGTGCTCGCTCAACACTGTTTAGTTTGTATTGCCCCCTGTTTGACTCTTACCCAGATGGACATGGCTTGTCAGGACTCCCCTCCCATTCTGCAGAAAATTCCCAGTTGTGCCTAAGCGCACCTATTTTCCATTTTCCCCCCTTCTTAGGTTATTTGGGAGCCCCCATTGCAAAGAGGGTTCACTATTTGCTGCTATTTTATATTATCCATGTGGATTACACGTTACCTGTTTGGATTACAAAGTTACCTCACGTGGATTACAATTGAATTTTGGACTGTGTTCCAGTGTTTTATCATGCCAAGCAGCCACGAGGAGAGACTTAAACGTATATATGAGCCTATTATGCTTGCAAATGTGAAATTGATTGCACTAAAATGTTTGCATAATTATGTCTTTGCTGTATTTTAGCAGTAATGTTTTTACAGGGTCAGCAACTTTCAAGCACTTTAGGCCATTGTGTGTATTCTTTTTCAGGTACTGCAATGTGTCCTATTATGCACTTATTGTACGGTGTTTTTTAGTAAATTATGCACTTAGCCAGATAGCTAGCACCTTACTTTTCTAGCTCATATGGACTGCCTCTAAAGACTGTACGACGCGGCCTAGAGTCGTGCGTATGACGCAATCGCGAGTCAATAGTAAACAAAGTATTCATACGCACTTTGTACGCTAATGCTTACGTATTGCGTACTTTTAACAACGCTGACTGTATGTTTGTAATTTGTGCAGGAATGTTCGCAAAACAACGATTATTTTTTAACGCAAATTCGTATTAAGAACGAATCTTGTCAGAAATTCATTGATTATTCGCCGAAGCGAATTTTGGATGATTTGCTCATCTCTACTTATGATATGCTTACAGTACTTGCGCTGAGTCAGAATTTTGGCACATAATGGCACATAATAGGCCGTACCCCTTCTATCAAAGGTATACCCTTTCTGGTTTAGCCACACCCCCTTTCAGACTCGCCGCAGAAGCTATCTCTATCTCTGCAGCAAGTTTTGTCACTTTGTGGTGCAATTTAGGCCAAACTTATGGCCAAATCTATGTTCACTTGCATTAGTAAATGATGGCCACCATATCTAAGATGGGATAATAGTTTTCTGCTTTTGATGTGGAAATCTCACAAAGCCACTATACATGATTACATCGGTTATTGTGTTACCCTGATGCTTGTGCCTTTCTTTTCATTGACAGATCCTTTACGCCCCCCATTGTTCTTTGTAGATCCTCCTAGTGGTAGGATCTGGGATGGAGGCAATATAACATTATACTGTGCAGCCCCTGAGGAGTATGAAAGAACTAAATTCCACTTTCTCAATGATAAAGATGAAATAATAACTGTACCCACTTTCAAAAAGACACCAGCAGCAATAACCATCAACATGAGGAAAAGCAATAGCACTTCAGCTATCAAGTACTTCTGCCAATACACAGCAGAGATAAAGGGACGCTCATTGCTGTCACCAAAGAGTCCTAAAATTGAGATTATTGTGGTAGCAAGTAAGTAGCTTCCTTATGTTAACAGTAATTCTGATAATTAAACGGGTTGTGCATCAATATATTGATGACCTATCCTCATGATAGGTCATAAATATCTGATCTGTGGGGGGTCTGACATCCAGCAACCCCATCAATTAGCACTGAAAGCGCTGCCTCCTCTTCATTACACTGCCTATCGTCTCGGAATGCAGTGTAATAGAGTACCATTCACTTGAATGGAGCGAGCACTTGTAATTAAACTATGCCACCGTTGCAAGCAAGATGATATGCTGTGTAATGAAGTGAAAGCAGTGCTCACATGGGGCGCCACCTCCTCTTCAAACAGCTTATAGGCGGGGGTGCTTGGTCTCAGATTGCTGCCGATCTGATATTGATGACTTATCCTGAGAATAGGTCATCAAAAACCCCTAGACAACCCCTTTAATCAACATATGACTAATAGAAGTTGTGTTTGAAGCTTAATTCAAGGATTTTAAAAGAGTTTTCCAGGAGTCAAGGATTGGTCATCAATATCTGATTGAGGGGGATGGGGGGTCTGACACTCGGCACTGCCTCTTACCAGCACAGCGCCATACACTGTATAGTGGCTGTACTTGATACTGTAGCCTAGGCCCATTTACTTGAATGGGTCTGAGCTGCACATCATCCATGTGATGATGAATGTGATGGCACTGGTCTTGGAAGACCCCACAGCACTCGCCAAATACCTATGGCTTCTTCATAAAGCTGATTGGGGTGCTAAGAGTCAGACCTCACCGATCTGCAGATAGGTCATCAATATTGCACTCCAGGAAAACCACTTTAATATCCCAATAAAGATTTCACTTATTATTTTTATTCCTCAGAAGGATCTTTGTTATGGCTGATAGCCTTTGGAGTTGGTGCTGGGATAGCCGTATTGCTTGTAATTATTGGTTTAATCTACTGGGTTCTGTTGGCCAAGAAAGGTAAGATTTACTCACTACAACCACAGTAAAGTCAAAACTGCAGCAATCATAAAAATATTAGGTACTTGTAATAACAGTGTTGTCATAGAAGATTCATACAATATATACATCATTTTAGAATGGTTCCCTTTGGGAACAAAACCATTCTGATAAAATGGTTGCATGACTTGGAGAACTCATATTCCCTCACAAATCCATGATATTTTTTCTATGGAGGTGAACTAAATTTAATTTCCTACAACAGATCCCACTTGTATTAAATGACTGTATCTTCATCACTCCCATAGACTTGAAATGGAGTGGCAGTCTGCAGGTATTATGACCTTTGCGCCATTCAAATAGAGGATACAGGACCATTTATTGGTCAACTCATAATTTCATGGCTGGATAATGGTCTGTGAAGGCCTCTAGGTAAAACATGCGGTCCCGCATCCCGTTTTGCCATGTAAAAATGTCATAAAAATAGCAGTTCTTTTGATAAATTCACTATGCATAAAACTGGCATAAGAAGCCTACAAAATAATTAAAGTATAAGAATACCTGCACTTGGGTTTGGCTTTCTTTCAAAAATATTAAACAAATTGCCGTGCACATTTCTGTGAGTTTCTGCATGTGTTAATTGCAGTTTTTGGTGCGGATTTGATGTGCGGATTTGATGTGGTTTTGTTAGATCTTACCCGTACATTGAAAGTGTGAAATCCACACAAAAGAACCACACAAAGAATTGACATGCTGCAAATTTCAGAATCCGCAAGGCAGGACAATTTCCCCACGTAATGAAAAAGCAAAGTATACTTGAGATTTGCGTAATCTTATAAACTTTGCTGGTACTGTATTATGTTGCAGTTTTTCTGCACAAGAATCAGTGTGGAAAAAATGTGTAATCAGCAATGTGTGCAGTTAGCCTAGTAGTGAAAGTAATATCACAATACAGAGTCTGAATAATAGCATTGCTACAACCATGCAGTTTCTTTGGATGGAATGTTTGACTGGGATATGCTCGCTAGGGGTGTGGTAGTAGAAGTCCATAAATTATGGAGACCCCAGGAGTATTATCTCTTTTGATTGTGGTATGATCTGATGCTGCATAAATTACAGTATATGTAGTGCTTTCTTGAGCACAATCTAGATTCAAACCTTTTTCTTTTCTATTACAGATACAAAAAAAGATACTGAAGAGTCAAAACCAGTTCACAATGTAAGTTGATTAATTTTTTAAGTATAACATACCACGAGTGACTCACTTGTAGAATACTGCATTTAAACAGCATGAAGTAGGATTGTGCTTACACATAACATTCATTATAGATAAATTCTGATCAATTTGTATTTTGTACGATATAGAAGAATATGGCTTAAATAAGTGTTTCTGAGTAGGGATGAGCGAACTTCAGTTTTTAAAGTTTGAGTTCGGGTTTACTCTGAATTGCTTTATGGATTCCGTTACGATAGAACATAATGCAAGTCACTGACGGAATGCCTTTAGGTTCATCCTTTAAACATGATTTTAAAATTTTTAATAGATTTACACAATAATAAACTAAACAGGTTGAATAATTGTATAAGCGAAAACTGTACAACACGTGTTCTACCATCAATATTGCATAGCATATAGAATGCTAGTGAAATCTCACATATTGCATTTTTTTTTCAGTGATCAGTGATTGAGAACAAAATATTAGGGTTAAATCAGTTTATTGTCTCCCCCAATTTTTTTTTTTTGGGGGGAGGGGGTTATTGAATTTAATCAAACCAGCATATAGATGATCACCATATAGTACACCAATACATACTAGGGTAACAATTTAACTGAGAGTGTTAACGTGAATATGAGCATCAGCCCTCAATCATCCATCCATTTCTTCAATCGTCCCTTTCTGAGAATCCCATTTCCACACTGTTGGAATGTATTTCTTTTTATTAAACCAGCATATAGGTGATCAGTACATCAGTATACAGACTTGGATAACAATTTACCCATGAGTGGTAACACAATATTAAGGGTCAGGCCTCAATTGTCCATTTCGGTATAATCAGTTTCCACACAGTTGGAGTATCGGAATTTAATAGGTGATCAGTACAACAATACCCAGGTTAGGGCAGCAATTTACTTGTGAGTGTTAACATGAAATTGAGTGTGAGGCCTGGCCCTTAATCATCCGTTACCATTTATTTCTCCATACAGTTGAAATTGTATTTTTTTGGGGGACATATAGGTGACCAACGCCAATATACAGGCCAGCACACAAGTATCTGTGAGGGATAATGAATTTTGGCCTAAATAAAAAATTTCCCTTTATTTTCGTGTTTACAAACACGTTTACATTTTTTTTATTGGGTTGTTGATTATATTCAAACTAACAGCATATATACGTGATTACTATACCAATACACAGGGTAGCACACAACATTATCTAAGAGGCCCAAAAATGTCTAGGCTATGGAAGGGTTCTAAATGAAAGACCAAGAACCAGAATGTGGGTAGTAGCAGCACCAACTATCTGGTCTTAAAGGGAACCTGTCAGCACCAAAATGGATTATAAACTTCCAGCAGTACCTTAAAGTTGTTAACATCAGGCTTCTAATGATGTTCTTGTGTAAGATGTCTGAGGCACATAATCGCTGTAAAACAACTTTATTCCCCTCACAGGTCGTATGCAAACAGGGTTCTTGAAGTCAAGGAGGCAGCAGCTTTCACACTTGAAGTCAAACACATCGCGCCCCCCCCCCTTCGCATTTGATTGATGACCTTTCACTTCTTTCAAGAGCAATTCCATCCTGAGATTTTGCGCATGCGCCATATGGTCTTGTTTCCGACGTCTGCGTATTGATCCCCGCTGTAGTGTACTTGGTTCAGCGAGTCAACGCACAGGCGCTCCCGATCCTGTGACTGACGCTGATGTAGAGTAATGCTCTCTGAAACACTTAGCCATGAGTCTGCATGTGCGTATTGACTCACTGACGCCAATGACACTACAGCAGGGATCAATGCGCAGGCGCCGGAAATAAGATCATATGGCGAAGGGAGGGAAGGGGGCGCGGCATGCTTGACTTCAAGTGTGAAAGCCGCTGCCCCCTTGACTTCAAGAACCTAATTTGCATACAACCTGTGAGGGCAATAAAGTTGTTTTACAGTGATTATATACCTCGGACATCTTACACAAGAACATCATTAGAAGCCTGATGTTAACAACTTTAAGGTACTGCTGGCAGTTTATGATCCATTTTGGTGCTGACAGGTTCCCTTTAAGTAGCAGTAATAGTACCCATGGAGCCAGGGGTCACAGTGTTCCTCCTGCTCCTCCTCCATGCAGCCCCAAAGAAGGCTGTCGGTGGAGTCCTCTCAGTGTTCACTGCTCCTTCCTAGCAGGGCGCCTTCCGTTTTCTTAAGAAGTGGCAAGAAAACCCCACCATGCCCTACGGCCCATAGACAAGAGAATCTCCCTGTTGACGATGTGTGTGAAAGCCTATACCATTTGGGTTGCCCTGAGGGGGAGGTAGTGCGGAGGTTGGTGACCTCATGCATACCTGTGTTGATTGTGTACCACCACATAGTGGCACTTGTAGCCACAGCATTGGCGGTGGGGGCAGCTACAATGGCAGTTGGGGAAAATGCAGAACAGGGGAGGGGGGCCCAGGAGCCCACCATGATATCTCAGTCTGCTAACAGCACCATGGAGGTTGAGGACTCTGAAGATTGTGTGCTGGACAGGACCTGGGAGCTGGATCGGGGTGCTGAGGAGGAGTCAACATCAGCTGAGAAGGGTGGTGACGACAGCAATAAAACGCAGAGGCCACATACCTCCCAAAGAACAGCCAGGGCAACATCTGATACGGGATCTGGTGTTGTTGCTGACACTGTGAGTGGGTTAGGCCCAAAATGTGTCAGAGATAAGCCTAGCTTGGTTTCCTGTAGCTATGTGCTAGCAACTCCCATTTTGCGATTTTTCTTCACAAGGCAGGCACACAAAACCACAGCTTTGTGCAAGATCTGCGGGATTAAAATAAGCTGTGGCAATTATAGGCCAGCATTCCTAATAGAACAAGTCTGTCATTCTTCTCCTGGTCCTCTTTGTGGCATCCAACCTGCATCTTCATGCAGTATGGTATCTGTCATTATCATTAGTGTTGAGCGAGCATGCTCGGCCGAACTCGTTGTTCGGCCGAGCATGCCTACGCTCGGGTCCGCTCGGTGTTCGGCCGAACACCGAGTGTACTGGAGCACAATGCCCGAGTCTCTTCCCCGCACTGTAATATTGATTTGTACGCTAATGCGTACAAATTGTATGCTAATGCGTACGAATTGTATGCTAATGCGTGCAAATTTGTATGCTAATGTGTACGCTTTTGTATGCTAATGCGCACGCTTTTGTATGCTAATGCGTACAAATTCAGTTAATTAGCATACTTTTACGAGTGAAAGGAGTAAAAGAGGAGAAGTCGCGATTCTGACCTTCCGAGCAGGGGGTGCCTGGTTTAGTCCCATTGACTAACATTATGCTCGGGTGCTCGGCCGAGCACTCAAGCAACCCCTAGTGCTCGGCCAGAGAACCCGAGCATACGAGCACAGAGGTGCTCGCTCAACACTAATCATCACTATCATCATTTTCTTCTTCTCCTGCTACCTCCTCCTTGTCCTCGGCTCCATTATGAGATACCTATATACCTATACATATAGAGAGTTTTTGGCCATGAAAAAACTTTTCTCCACCAATAATTACTTTGTCTACAAGCTGAACCCCAACCTGGCCACATTGCTAGCGTGCAGTCGCTGCAGCACCATTGTAGTAGTGCCTTGCACTCACACGTGGTGGAGAATGCGGGACAATTCTAGTTGTGCGGCAAGCTGCACTCCACAGTGGAATCTGGAGTAGCTGTTATGGGCAGGGACAGTACATGTCTTTCACAGCCCACTGGGTCAATGTTTTTTTGTGGCAGTGGAGAGGCAGCACCCCAGCAACATGGCCAGGTTCTTTTGACCCCCTCCCACCATATCATCGGGCTGGCTCCCACAACAGGCACTCATCTGTCTCCTCCATGGACAAAGGCCCATCCTAAACAGCAGCCGGGAACATCATCGCTTGCACTACCCCTCCTTCCTCTCAGATGTGTCAAGTCAAGCATTGTCACGCTGTATTGGAGCTGATCGTCCTGGGCGAGATTAGCCACACCAGCGAGAAGTTGCAGCTAAAGTACATCTAGCAGCAAACATCCTTCTGGCTGTCACCCCACTGATTCCACTAGGGCAAGATGGTCAGCGACAATGGGCACAACATCCTGGCCACACTGAATCTGGGGAAAATAACACATGCTCCCTGCATAGCCTTTTAGAAAATGCACTGGCTTGTGCAAAGTGCTGGCAAAGTCCAGGAGACTGTTCTTTTCAGCCATTCTCACATGGTGAGATACGCCCTCCTGGAGTTGCAGCATCAGAATGATATGCAGCTACAGAGCTTTAACCGCGATGTTCCAACTCACTTGCTTAAGCAGTAACAGGCAGTTTGGTGACATCAAGCATCTGATGATTACTGTATAGCCATGCTTTTATATCATCGCTATCAAGACAAAATGGATGAATTTTTTCCTCTAACAGAAAGGAAGGACAAATTACCTTATTCCTATGAAACACTGTGTAGGCAGCTTGTAGCAGCTTATGGCAAGTAGACGCTTGCCGCCAGTGTTTATGAAACGGAGGCCCCTCTCCGCCCTCCGCAGAGTTACCCCCCTCCCACCGCCACAAGTAGCAGAAGCTGCAGCAGCAGCCATTTCAGGCTCCTCATGAAAGGTGGAATCTGATTGTTGCTATGGGACACTAAGCCAATTCTGCTTTACACCAGTTTGATAAAGCTTCCCCTTTAAGTTTATCATGCCATGCATGCCAATTATTGCTTCAAAAAGTTGCGAAATAGGGCTTCCTGACCTTTTTGATTTACTTGTACAAAAGAGGGTGGGAAAGTGGGCATGGCTAGCTATATTAATTAGCATTACTCTAAATTTATCATTGAAACTTAAAAAAAAAAAAACACCAAAAAAGTTACAAACTCAATCCAGTACCATGTAGCATCGAAACATTGGAGTAGCATTTCTAGACAAAAGTGGTAGGTTTGCCAAGCAAAAAGAAGCTTAAATATAATCCTCATGATGAATTCCTCCTTTATTTTGTCTCATACAATTGCCTACTGTCAAGAATATATTATATATTTTCTCTAATAATTTGCTACATACACCTTATCAGAATGACAAGTGTATCTTATAGTATTGTGAAAGACCCATAGCTCTAAAGAAGGGCAGTACAGTTTAAAGGGTTTTTGTCACCAGAGTTTTGGCTATTAAACAGGCTGACATTACAAATGTGCCAATGTCACCTGAATTTAACAGTGCTATTTATTTTTTCCAGTGAGCCCCCATTTTTGTTTAAATCCAACTTTTATTATATGCTAATTAGCCTCTAGGAGCAGGGGGGGGCATTGCACCTGCTCCTAGAGGCTCTGTGCGCCAACCTCATGTAATGCCTACGTCCTCTTGATTGACAGGGCCAGGCAACGTTGGTCTCCTCCTGTCGGTCCTGTCTCCGTTGTAAATCACGCGCCTGCGCCGTCCCGTATTCGCCACAGGCACAGTGAGTGAAGGGTGCTCGCCGGCTCCCGGCTTTCTCACTGCACTTGCGCCGAATACGTCACAGTCACTGTGACTTATTCGGCACAGACGCAGTGAGGAAGCTGGGTTCCAGCGAGTGCCCTTCACTCACTGCGCCTGCGCCGAATACTGAATGGGATGGCACGAGATTTACAACGCAGACAGGACCGGCAGGAGGAGACCAACGCTGGCCTGGCCCTGTCAATGAAGAGGACATGGGCGTTACATGAGTTGGGGGCACGGAGCCTCTAGGAGCAGGTGCAACCTGCTCCTAGAGGCTAATTAGCATATTTTAAAAGTTGGATTTTAACAAAGATGGGGGGCACACTGGAAAAAATAAATTGCACTGTTAAATTCAGGTAACATTGGCACATGTGTAATGTCAGCCTGTTTTATAGTGCAAAATCTGGTGACAGAAACCCTTTAAGCAAGAAGTGAGCTACGTCAAATAAATGTATAGGAACAGTTTAATATATTCAATTGAAAAACTATGATGTCATAAATCATCTCTAGACTATGCTTTAGACTCAAATATCCATTTTGTCTTCTAATAGGGTGGATGCAAAGTCACCTCTCTATAACCTTCTAGAAATATGAAGATGGCATAAACACTGCGACAGCTACCTATTTAATTACACAGGGTGGTTCATACCTTGGTTTACCAATATGTGTTGGTCTATAACTGCTGTGTATTTGAGTTCATGCAGCAAGGAACTCTTTGGACTTGACCATATATAAAACCTTTCTACCTCTGATGAGAAGCAAAGAGCTGAAGTATTGCTACTGTACTTTTAAGAAAATATGGACAACCAACCTGATATAGCCACTCAAATCCATAATAAGGCAATGTTTCTGCAATGTTATTAAACTGTAGTAGTGTGTTTGATACAGAACTTGTATATTGTTCCCTTGTTCACATGATTTCTTCATAAGGTTCTGACTAGGGATGAGCGAACTTGTATTTTCAGGTTTGGCATACAAGGTTCCAGTTCAGGTTATGAGAGAATTCCGTTATGGAGTCCGCTACCATGAACCATAACTTATGGTCCGTGGCAGTGGAATCCAAAACGGAATTCTTAGATAACCCGAACCTTGTACCCCGAACTTGAAAACACAAGTTCGCTCAACACTGGTTCTGATACATGATAATGAGATCCGACCTCTAAGGGCTGGATAAAGTTTAACAATCTATAATCCAGGTTCATTGTTGTCTATTGTTTCCTTTTTGTTATTTCTTAAAAGAGTTATCCAAGATTCAGACAGACTTCCCAGAATGGCCAACCCGCAGTACTGACCTGGGTTACACCTATGGGTTCGATGTCTAACACTCCTGGGCCAACTCTTCATTTTCCTACTGTGCTCAGATCAACTTCCGTTGATGTTGGGAACCCATGGCTGCAGCAGCCAATAAAAGGCTGCAGCGGTCACCTGCTCACATTGTGTGTATGCCAATAGCGCAGTAGTCATGTGTGTCCCCCGTCAACGGATGTTGATCTCAGTGCAGCAGGGAAAGGAAGAACCGGTCCAGGATCATTAGCCACCAAATCCAGCAGCTGGGACTAGGTCTTTCTAAATCTTGGATAACCCCTTTAAATAATCTTTCAGTTTTATATATTCTATTTGTGCAACCAAAATTACAGTTTATGATACCAACAAAAGGCCACATTACTTATGTTGCATAACTGAAGGTAGAAGCAGTATACCATAATCATACTGACTAGCACAGCCGTCAAGTCTGATATATTTTATTTCAAATTGATCAAGGTTGTTATCATGTATTATCATGTATATTTTAGAGTTCTCAGTTTATACAGGTTGTAAGTAAAATGGTTTCATTTGCAATTAAACGTATCTATTTTGATTTGGTGTTTTGTACATATCTGTATTGTAGCCATTATTCTGTAGATATTTCTCTCTAATGCTGTTATGACATGGGTCTTTGTAAATATCTTTACCCTTGACATGTTTTTTTGATGCACTTCATCAATGATACACTGTGACAAACATAAACTATTGCAAACCCCACATTAGGGTGGGTTCACACTTAGGTTTTTGTGGCATTTTTGTTGAGCTAAAAAAAGAACTGGGTTGGAGAAAATAATAAAAAATATAAAAGAAAGACGTTTGCCTCTACTTTCTGTCATATTTACTGACTTTGGCTCAAAGACTGACACTGCAGTGACCCCCTGAGGAAGTGTAGAGGATTCGAGTGGTAGTGGCCTTGATGAAGTGTTGTGTCATGGTGTACTACCTCAGGTCATTGCTCCCTGGGGATAGGTGCAGTGGAAAACTGAAGAATGAGGCAAGAATTAAACATAATAAAGACTTTTTTACTAAGTGCACCATAGAACTTGAAATACGTACGGTATCAACAGGCTTTTAGTGCAGTTCTTCTCTGGCACGAGCAAGGATATGGAGGCAGGTTGGTTAGTGGCAATTCAGTAATTAGGTGATACCAGCCTAATAGTTGTTTGGTGGTGGGTGGCTTGGCTGTAGTCCCTCACCTTACAGCAGTGTTTGCAGAAGCTGATGGAGCAGTTCACACTGCTGTCTGGAATCTCAAGGCTTTACTTGAGGACAATTTTAGTAGTTTTCTCTGGGGAATCTGTATCAGGAGCACTGCGGATTATCTCTTCTCCTCTGTGTTTCTAGACAGTAACTCCCGTTCTTGGCTGGAAGTAGGACCCGCCCAAGGGAGAAACAAGGTGGTTAACCCTGTTCCTGCCAATGTTTGCCAAATATTCCTTGCTCCTAATGACAGACATGAACAAACAGTAAAATACACAACATAATAATCAATTTGTAGTACCCCAATTATTTTTTTACCTGCAATTTTTTATGGCCATTTAGCATCAGTGTGTGCATCCATTTTTTGTTAGTCTATCCATTTTTTAACTTCTATTTTGCATACATTTTTAATATCTACTAAAATGCATGTTAAAACAGATACATTTAATTGGCTTTTTTTTTAACTCCAACCCACAGGATCCATGCCACTATGTCGGTGGAAGATCTTCCACAAAGTTTCCATCCTCAATAGGCCTTTTGAATGCTACGCCGCATGGAACACCAGTATCTATAAGATTTGGGATTTCTGCCTTTGCTGTGGGGTGACACACTGCCACACCTGCAGCATGATTATGATACTGACAGTTCATGTAGGAAGGGCAGTGTTCATTCCAGAAAATGATCCTGTCACTCAGAACATGTTTCCCAGTGTGAATACGCTTGTATGAAATGTGTAAAATTAGAATACATTTTGAAATTTAATGTTGTTATCCTACCTTGGCAAGTCAAATAACAGTTTACAATGCCCATCTAAGCCGGAGGTAAAAGCGGCAAGCACCCTTGCACTCTGATGTTTCCATCATTTCCCACATCACAGAATATGAGGTATGGGAACAACCTACTTTGGTTTGGTACACTGCTTACACATAGAAAAGGACAACGTTCCATGTTATCAACATTATGTGGTCATCTTATCCCACAATCCCAGTACCTCTTAACCACCCAAAGAAACACATTTTTTCAGAAGTTAAAAAAATGTTATTTCTATAAAAGAAAAAAAAACACCAACATGGTGACAACAAAGGTAGAGATTAAAAATTCGATGTGGATGATTCACTGAAGTGCCTCAAGAAATTTAATTCAATTAAAATTAATTCATTATGAATCCCGATAAATCAGGTATACCCAGGCCACTCTGCCTAATCACATGCATCCCACTTAGTGGCCCAATCTCAATGTGAAGGCTTGTAACTTAAACTGTAAGTAGAGTGCAGTGACACTGCAGGAGGGGGTTCCTTCAGTAGTACAGACAGTTGTAATTTATTGACGTCTACATCACTGTGCAGGGCACCAAGATTCATAGCTAATCCCTTCTGTTAAAGGGCTTGTCCCACGAAAAAACATTCTACAGTTTTCAAACCAGCACCTGGATCTGAATACTTTTGTAATTACATGTAATTAAACATTTAGCATAGCCACTGAGTTATTCAATAAAATGTATCTGTATAGCACCACCTGCTGTTTGTTCTTTTTCTTATTTCTTTGACCTGCTCACTGAGAAGGCCACACATGCTCAGTTTCATCCTTCATCTGCCTCCTGAGCTGTGATAGGGAGAGCATGGACACGCCCCCTGAGCTGTAATAGGGAGAGCATGGACACCCCCCTTAGCTTCAGCAGAAAAGACACTCCCCTTGAGCTGTCAGCTTGATATAAATGTAGCAGAGCAATGAATGTGGAGATCTCTGGATCCATGTGAGGTACAGGGCTGGTTCTAGCTTTGTTAGAAAGAGATTGTCATTAGAGATGAGCGAATCTATTCGACGATTCGTTGATTCGTATTGAATCTTGGAAATTTTTAGCTGCCAAGCGAATACGAATATTAGGTGATTCGCTTCGGCTTTGTGCGCATTCGCTACGTAGTTTGTCCTATAAATTATACGCTATTGCTACGTATAAGTTAATGTTGCGTACAAATTCAATTCATTAGCGAAATTTTACTGTTAGTTCATTTATCGTGTGCAAAAGCCCGGGAAGAAAGCGGTCCCCTGACCTAGTGGGCAGGGCTTGCTCTGATTGGCTCAGGCTCGGTAAGCCAGTGACGCATCATTTCTGCTGCGACTGCTGAGACGAGCAGAAGCACTGCGTGTGAAGTTCTGAGACTCTGAGACCTGTTTTGTGAAAATTGGGGTGTAATTGCTCTGGGAATCCATATTACGCATATCAGGGATACTGCAGGGCCTGTTCAGGGCTAGTAATTAATCAGGCAGGGAGAGAGACAGGGAGAGATAGGGAGAGACAGAGAGATACAGGGACAAAGACCAGCTGCAGGGTCACAGAGTGAATTGAAAAATGTCTGGAATGGATAAGCAAAAGGGGTCCAGTTCCAGCCAGACCTCAAGCTCTAAAAAAAAAAGGAGAAGGTGGTCAGTATTTTGTATCAATATTTGATCAGTAATTGTAAGCGTAAAACTGGAGGGGATGAAAAACAGAGCTAAAATGTAATGGAATTATTTGCATGTCATCTGTGTTTTGGACCCACTCCTGCTTTTGGCTTACAAACTCTGATTAAATTCAGATTCAAAGCACTGACCAAACACTAAATTAAAGAACATATTAGCTACAATGAATTTGTCGATTTGGTGGAGTGACAAATTCATTGGAGTGGAGTGATTTGAATCCAGAGGAAAAAAAAAGCAGACTGGTTTGAGAGTTGCATTTATTCAAGCAGAGAAACAAAGCGAGTTTGGGAGCGTTCGCGTGTTTGATTTTTAAGTGTGTGTTTCAATTAAGTGTGTGACTTTTGATTACGTGACTTCAGATTCAGGGACTTTACGAGGGGACTACAGTAAGTCGGTTTCATATCACTGTTTTGTATTTTTTTCTCTTTTTTGCGTAATCCCCATTAGTATGTGCTCCATTATTGACAGCGCAGTCCAGTGCACATCTTGTATGATGTATGCAGTCCTGGAACAGCCGTTTAACGGTGTATATCTTTGTTCAAAATGTGAGCAAATTGTCCATTTGGAATCGCACATCGTGTATCTAACCGGGTGAATTTCAAAACTGAAGCGCTGACAATTTGGAAAAGAGTTTGCTGCTCACTGAGCAAGCACTCTATAGGGTAGATGTGGGGGAGGGTGGTAGTGAGGAGGCTCAGGAAAGTGAGGTAGCTAGCTGGGTAACAGTTAGAAAGCGGGGTAGAGGGAAAAGTGCCAGGGAGGCTAGCCCTGATCTGACACACCCCAACAAGTTTTTAAGTTTGGCAGATGAGGGGGATGCCACTTCAGGGAGAGCACTGCTGCAGCCAGACACTTCCTCTGCCAATCAGGGGAATGTCAGCTCCAGTAAGCAGGGGACCAGGAGAGCAGGGCAGGCCAGACAGGTGCTGGTAATGGGAGACTCAATTATTAGGGGTACAGAGAGGGCAATCTGTCACAAAGACTGGGATCGTCGAACGGTGTGTTGTCTTCCTGGCGCTCGAGTTAAACACATCGTGGATCTGGTTGACAGATTACTGGGAAGGGCTGGAGAAGATACAGCAGTCATGGTCCATATCGGAACCAATGACAAAGTTAGAGGTAGGTGGAGCGTCCTTAAAAATGATTTTAGGGATTTAGGTCATAAGCTTAGGGCAAGGACCTCAAAGGTAGTGTTTTCCGAAATACTGCCTGTACCACGAGCCACACAAGAAAGGCAGCGGGAGATTAGGGAGGTAAACAAGTGGCTCAAGAACTGGTGTAGGAAGGAGGGGTTTGGGTTCCTGGAGAACTGGGCCGACTTCTCTGTCGGCTACAGGCTCTATCGTAGGGATGGGCTGCACCTCAATAGGGAAGGGGCAGTTGTTTTGGGGGAGAAGATGGCTAGAAGGCTGGAGGAGTGTTTAAACTAGGGACTGGGGGGGAGGGTAACTACATTATAGGAGGGGAAGATAGAGCAGATAGAGACCTGGGGCAAGGTAATGGAACTGGGGGAGGAATGGAAGGAGGAACTAGAACAGTTCAGAAGGAAATGTGTAGGGTAAAAAATATACATAAACCTCTTAATTGTATGTACACTAATGCCAGAAGCCTGACTAATAAAACTGATGAACTGGAAATAGTGATGTGTGAGGAGGACTATGACATAGTGGGAGTAACTGAGACATGGCTGGATGATAGCTATGACTGGGCAGTTAATGTACAGGGTTACAGTCTGTTTAGAAAGGATCGTCAAAACCGGAGAGGGGTCTGCCTTTATGCAAAGTTCTGTCTAAAGCCGACACTCCGGGAAGATATAAGTGAGGGACATGAACATATGGAGTCACTGTGGGTAGAAATACATGGAGCCAAAAACAATAATAAAATACTAATAGGACTTTATTATAAACCACCTAATATAACAGAGTCCACAGAAAATCTACTTCTAAACTAAATAGATGAGGCGGCAAATCATAATGAGGTTGTTATTATGGGGGATTTCAACTACCCAGATATAGAC
Source organism: Rhinella marina (assembly GCA_900303285.1). Classification (NCBI taxonomy): domain Eukaryota; kingdom Metazoa; phylum Chordata; class Amphibia; order Anura; family Bufonidae; genus Rhinella; species Rhinella marina. Next base: position 2,831 of record ONZH01030498.1, on the reverse strand, counting down.
TGGGAAACTGAAACCTGTATATCTCATAAAGGAAACAGGTTTTTGGCAATAACCAAAGACAATTACCTTTCCCAACTGGTTCAGGGACGGCCATACTGGACTTAGTATTAACCAATAGACCTGACAGAACAACAGATGTGCAGGTTGTGGGACACCTGGGAAATAGTGACAATAAAATAATAACCTTCCAATTGTCATTCAAAAGAGTGTTTCTTCAGGGAGGAACAAAAATACCAAACTTCAAAAAAGCTAAATTTAGCCAACTAAGAGAGGCCATAAGCCAAACTAACTGGGACAAAGTCCTCAAAAATAAAAATACAGCCACAAAATGGTATATTTTTAAAAGCATCCTTATATCTAATTGTGAGAGGTACATAACTTATGGGAATAAAAGGGTAAAAAACAAGAAAAAACAATGTGGATAAATAGAACTGTAAAGAAAGCAATAAATGACAAAAGAAAGCATTTAAATCACTAAAACAGGAGGGGAGCGAGGAAGCATTGAAAAACTATAAGGAAAAAAAATAGAATATGTAAAAGACAAATAAAAGCAGCCAAACTAGAGACCAAGAGATTAATTGCCAAAGAGAGTAAAACTAACTCTAAAATGTTCTTCAATTATATAAATGGTAAAAAGTATAAATCTGAAGGTATCGGCCCCTTACAGAGTAATGAGGGGGGAGTTGCAGAGAGCAATGAGGAGAAAGCAAAGCTACTAAATATTTTTTTCTCCACTGTATTCACTGAGGAAAATAAACAGTCAGATGAAATGCAGAATATAAAAGTAAATTCCCCATTAAAAGTGCCCTGTCTGACCAAGGAAGAAGTACAGCGTCATCTTATAAAAAGATTAAAATAGACAAATCGCCAGGACCAGATGGCATACACCCCCGTATCCTAAGAGAATTAAGTAATGTCATAGCCAGACCCTTATTTCTGATATTTAAGGACTCTATACTGACAGGGAGTGTTCCACAGGATTGGCGCATAGCGAAGGTGGTGCCAATATACAAAAAGGGTCCAAAAACAGAGCTCGGAAACTATAGGCCGGTAAGTTTAAAATCTGTCGTGGATAAACTGTTTGAAGGTTTTCTAAGAGATGCTATCTTGGAGTACCTCAATGAAAATAAGCAAATAACTCCAAATCAGCATGGCTGCATGAGGGTTACTGCAGTTTCTGCAGTTACCTCCTCAGTTTCTATGAGTAGATAAGTTCTAAACTTGACTGCGGCAAATCAATGGATGTCGTATATCTGGACTTCTCCAAAGCATTTGACACGGTACCACATAAAAAGTTAGTATATAAAATGAGAATGCTTGGCCTGGGAGAAAATGTCTGTATGTGGGTTAGTAACTGGCTCAGTGATAGAAAACAGAGGGTGGCTATTAACGGCACATACTCAGATTGGGTCACTGTCACTAGTGGGGTACCACAGGGGTCAATATTGGGCCCTATTCTCTTCAATATATTTATCAATGATCTTGTAGAAGGCTTGCACAGTAAAATATCAATTTTTGCAGATGACACTAAACTGTGTAAAGTAATTAACACAGAAGAGGACAGTACACTGCTACAGATGGATCTGGATAGACTGGAGGCTTAGGCAGAGAAGTGGCAGATGAGGTTTAACACTGACAAATGTAAGGTTATGCATATGGGAAGGAATAATGCAAGTCACCAGTACATACTAAATGGTAAAACATTGGGTAACTCTGACATGGAAAAGGACCTAGGAATTTTAGTAAACAGCAAACTAAGCTGCAGAAACCAGTGTCAGACAGCTGCTGCCAAGGTCAATAAGATAATGGGTTGCATCAAAAGTGGCATGGATGCCCGTGATGAGAACATAGTCCTGCCACTTTACAAATCACTAGTCAGACCACACATGGTGTACTGTGCATAGTTCTGGGCTCCTGTGAATAAGGCAGACATAGCAGAGCTGGAGAGGGTTCAGAGGAGGGCAACTAAAGTAATAACTGGAATGGGTGGACTACAGTACCCAGAAAGATTATCAAAATTAGGGTTATTCACTTTAGAAAAAAGACAACTGAGGGGAGATCTAATAACCATGTATAAATATATCAGGGGTCAGTACAGAGATCTCTCCCATCATCTATTTATCCCCAGGACTGCGACTGTGACGAGGGGACATCCTCTGCTTCTGGAGGAAAGAAGGTTTGTACACAAACATAGAAGAGGATTCTTTAAGGTAAGATTAGTGAGACTTTGGAACTCTCTGCCTGAGGAGGTGGTGATAAGCTCACTAAAAGAGTTCAAGTGGGCCCTGGATGTATTTCTGGAGTGTAACAATATTACAGGTTATAGCTAATAGAGATGGGTCATTGATCCAGGGAGTTATTCTGATTGCCTGATTAGAGTCGGGAAGGAATTTTTTCCCCTAAAGTGGGGAAAATTGGCTTCTACCTCACAGGGTATTTTTGGCTTCCTCTGGATCAACAACAGGCTGAACTGGATGGACAGATGTCTTTTTTCGGCCTTATAAACTATATTACTATGTTCTTTCTAATAACCAACGACACTCCTCCTATATGGCAATAATACAGTTGCCATGTTTGATCCATCTAGCAAGTTCAGCCTATCTGGTTTTAACTCTAATACATGTTGAAAGTAAAATACCATTAAGTTTATAGTATGGGGGGATACCAAACCTTATGGAGGCATCCACATGGGCTAAAATTTTGTTGCACTGCACAGTGACGTAGAACTTGTGTAAAATTAGTCGTGGCTGTCAGAGGGATGCAGAATAAAATTTTCCATAACAGAACATGTTAGCTAGGAATTATGAATTTGGGTCCAGTTGGTGGAGCGA
>ONZH01030497.1:0-49562 GCA_900303285.1 Rhinella marina | reverse complement strand
CAGTACAGGTGCCAAAGAAAAGGCCTAGTTTTTTATTTCTAGGTACACAGCCGTGTACTAACAGGTCAACGGTGTGTATTGACACCACGTATTATAAAATACTTTTGCAAGCACGCAGAACGCACAGTACAGTAGACAAAGAAAAGGCCTTTTTTTTTTAATATTTCTAGGTACACAGCCGTGTACTAACAGGTCAGACGGTGTGTATTAACACCACGTATATAAAATAATTTTGCAAGCACGCAGAACGCTCAGTATAGTAGACAAAGAAAAGGCCTTTTTATATTTCTAGGTACCAGCCGTTACTAACAGGTCAGACGTGGGTATTAACACCACGTATATAAAATAATTTGCAAGCACACAGAACGCTCAGTACAGTAGACAAAGAAAAGGCCTTTTTTTAAATATTTCTAGGTACACAGCCGTGTACTAACAGTCAGACGGTGTGTATTAACACCACGTATATAAAATACTTTTTGCAAGCATGCAGAACGCACAGTACAGGTGCCAAAGGAAAAGGCCTAGTTTTTTAATATTTCTAGGTACACAGCCGTGTACTAACAGCGTCAGACGGTGTGTATTAACACCACGTATATAAAATAATTTTGCAAGCACGCAGAACGCTTAGTACAGTAGACAAAGAAAAGGCCTTTTTTTTTTATATTTCTAGGTACACAGCCGTGTACTAACAGGTCAGACGGTGTGTATTAACACCACGTATATAAAATACTTTTGCAAGCACGCAGAACGCACAGTACAGGTGCCAAAGAAAAGGCCTAGTTTTTAATATTTCTAGGTACACAGCCGTGTACCTAACAGGTCAGACGGTGTGTATTAACACCACGTATATAAAATAATTTTTCAAGCACGCAGAATGCTCAGTATAGTAGACAAAGAAAGGCCTTTTTTATATTTCTAGGTACACAGCCGTGTACTAAACAGGTCAGACGGTGGGTATTAACACCACGTAATAAAAAAAATTTTGCAAGCACGCAGAACGGCTCAGTATAGTAGACAAAGAAAAGGCCTTTTTTTTATTTTCTAGGTACACAGCCTTCTACTAACAGGTCAGACGCGTGGGTATTAACACCACATATATAAAATAATTTTGCAAGCACGCAGGAACGCCTCAGTATAGTAGACAAAGAAAAGGCCTTTTTTTTTTATATTATCTAGGTACACAGCCGTGTACTAACAGGTCAGACGGTGTGTATTAACACCACATTATATAAAATAATTTTGCAAGCACGCAGAACGCTTCAGTACAGTAGAACAAAGAAAGGCCTTTTTTTTTTATATTTCTAGGTACACAGCCGTGTACTAACAGGTCAGACGGTGTGTATTAACACCACGTATATAAAATACTTTTTGCAAGCACGCAGAACGCACAGTACAGGTGCCAAAGAAAGGGCCTAGTTTTTTTAATATTTCTAGGTACACAGCCGTGTACTAACAGGTCAGACGGTGTGTATTAACACCACGTATATAAAATACTTTGCAAGCACGCAGAACGCACAGTTCAGGTGCCAAAGAAAAGGCCTAGTTTTTTAATATTTCTAGGTACACAGCCGTGTACTAACAGGTCAGACGGTGCTGGGTATTAACAGCACGTATATAAAATACTTTGCAAGCACGCCAGAACGCACAGTACAGTAGGACAAAGAAAAGACCTTTTTTTTAATATTTCTAGGTTACACAGCCGTGTAGTAACAGGTCAGACGGTGTGTATTAACACCACGTATATAAAATAATTTTGCAGCACGCAGAACGCTCAGTATAGTAGACAAAGAAAGGCCTTTTTTTTAATATTTCTAGGTACACAGCCGTGTACTAACAGGTCAGACGGTGTGTATTAACACCACGTATATAAAATAATTTTGCAAGCACGCAGAACGCTCAGTACAGTAGACAAAGAAAAGGCCTTTTTTTTTAAAATATTTCTAGGTACACAGCCGTGTACTAACAGGTCAGACGGTGTGTATTAAAGGGTTTTCTGTCACCAGTGTTGGGCATATAAACAGGATGACATTTGCAATGTGCAAATGTCACCTGATGCCCAAACTGGTGATCATTTTTTTACTGGTGCCCCCGTTTTTTGAAATAAATCAACTTTTGTGGTATGCAAATGAAGCTTACTAGGTGCAAGGGGCGGTAACCCTGCACCTAGTAAGCGCCGTTTTCCTACCTTTATTCACGCCCCTTGTTGTGATAGACAGGGCCAGGCAGCTCGCTCTAGCTGCTCCTGGCCCTGTCCGTGCTGAAATCCCGCGCCTGCGCCGTTCGGACTTCATTCGGCGCAGGCGCAGTGAGTGCCGATTGCTGCCGGGCTCCCGGCTTCCTCACTGCGCCTGCGCCGCCTTCTCTTCTGGGTGTTCTGTGACGTCATCGGCGCAGGCGCAGGTGAGGAAGCCGGGAGCCCGGCAGCAATCGGCACTCACTGCGCACTGCGCCGAATGAAGTCCGAACGGCGCAGGCGCGGGATTTTCAGCACGGACAGGGCCAGGAGCAGCTAGAGCGAGCTGCCTGGCCCTGTCTATCACAACAAAGGGGGCGTGAATAAAGGTAGGGAAAACGGCGCTTACTAGGTGCAGGGTTACCGCCCCCTTGCACCTAGTAAGCTTCATTTGCATACCACAAAAGTTGATTTATTTCAAAAACGGGGGCACCAGTAAAAAAATGATCACCAGTTTGGGCATCAGGTGGACATTTGCACATTGCAAATGTCATCCTGTTTTATATGCCCAACACTGGTGACAGAAACCCTTTTAACACCACGTATAAAATAATTTTGCAAGCACGCAGAACGCTCAGTATAGTAGACAAAGAAAAGGCCTTTTTTTTTATATTTCTAGGTACACAGCCGCTGTACTAACAGGTCAGACGGTGTGTATTAACACCACGTATATAAAATAATTTTGCAAGCACGCAGAACGCTCAGTATAGTAGACAAAGAAAAGGCCTTTTTTTTTTAATATTTCTAGGTACACAGCCGTGTACTAACAGTCAGACGGTGTGTATTAACACCACGTATATAAAATTACTTTTGCAAGCACGCAGAACGCACAGTACAGGTGCCAAAGAAAAGGCCTAGTTTTAATATTTCTAGGTACACAGCCGTGTACTAAACAGGTTCAGACGGTGGGTATTAACACCACGTATATAAAATAATTTTGCAAGCACGCAGAACGCTCAGTACAGTAGACAAAGAAAAGGCCTTTTTTTTAAATATTTCTAGGGTACACAGCCGGTACTAACAGGTCAGACGGTGTGTATTAACACCACGTATATAAATAATTTTGCAAGCACGCAGAACGCTCAGTACAGTAGACAAAGAAAAGGCCTTTTTTTTATATTTCTAGGTACACAGCCGTGTACTAACAGGTCAGACGGTGTGTATTAACACCACGTATATAAAATAATTTTGCAAGCACGCAGAACGCTCAGTACAGTTGACAAAGAAAAGGCCTTTTTTTTTAATTTCTAGGTACACAGCCGTGTACTTAACAGGTCAGACGGTGGGTATTTACACCTGGTATACAAAAAGGGTATTGCAGGCACACAGAACCCAGAACACTAGAGCCAAATAAACTGTATTTAAAAAAAAAAAAAAGTACACAGCGTATACTGCCCAGAAGATCAGATGGTGCATATACACACTAGGTATATAACAGGGTTTTGCGGCCAAAAAGAACGCAGAACAGTAGTGCCAAATATAGTTTGGTATGTAGCAGAGCACCTAATACACCACTAATGCCTCTCTCTGTCCCTACTCCAGCAGCTATCCCTGAATACAGCAGCCGTTCTCTGCAGAGTGTATATGGTAGTAAAGCTATCACTGTACTGCCACTATAGTAGCCCTGATAAGGGCTTTTAAATCACACTCCTGCCTGTTCCAACAGCTAAAACCTATCTCTCCCTTCTCCAGCCTCTGTCCCTGACTAAGTTCACGCAGCATATGCGAACGAGCAGGGAAGAGCTGAGTTTTTAATATTCGAGGTCACATGGTTTTTCCAGCCAATCCATGTAGACGCCGTTTTCGCGCTGCCAGCGTGCTCCGCGGGCCTGTCATACCCCCCCTGCATGGTGATTGGTGGAAAAAAGAGCGCCAGAGAAGGTGGAGGGGAAACAAATTCTAATGTGCGCCATCGCCGTTATACTCGATTGAAATCGAGTATGCCGAATAGCGTAGTATTCCGATCGAATACCGGCTCGATCGAACACTACTCGCTCATCTCTATTCAGCACATAATTTTAAAAGTGCACGAGCATGATGTAATGCAAAAAATTAAAAAAATGACAATAGAATTATAAAAATGTACTTACCAAGAAGTTTTCTGGATTTGTGGTCTCCAGTAGCCCACTTCTCCGGCAATAATTCTTTTGCGACCTCATTCCACGACCGGTCCTTTCGAACACGGTGTGGTAGAGGTCGCAACGGATATCCCACAATTCTGGTTTATCCTGAATCAGAATGATCATATTTTCTATTAAAAATGACATTTGCAGAAATTAATATCTATGTCTTTTAGCTGACAAGATGATCAAATGCCTCTGGCAAAAATCCAGTTTGGTCCAGACTATAGTCTGGAAAATGTATCAATTTTATTTGGGGCTGGCCTAACAAATATGCGGACATGGTTCGCAAAAAATGCTGTACACGGTGTGCATTTCGCATTTTTATTTTTCCCATAGAAGTGAAATGGGTCCACATATTATCTGCAAAAATTCGGATAATATGCGGAAAATACATACGGTCGTGTGAATGGGCCCTAAAATCAGCTTTCGTTTGATCTGGGTAAAGCTCTAGCCAAAGGCGCATTTCTGACAGCCTCACTGGACTCAATGCTTTTTTGAAATTTGGTCTCTTGTGCCTGGTTGCTGCTGACTCGTCTGGGAATATCTTTTAAAACAACGTGACCTGCATACCACCACAAAAGGAACACTCATGTTTAAATCGACAATTGTTCAACCATTTGCATGTGGCTTCATTAAATGCAAAGCACACACCTTTTCTCATATTGTCTATGAGGAATGGACAGACTTAACTGGAACTGATTTCTGAGGTAGCATTAAATTCACCCGCAGACCAATATCTTTTACACCCCATTTAAGTGAAGATTGCACAGCCAATTTTTGACGGAATGTCTCGTCATATTGAAACCAGGCCATCCCGCCAAAATTCCGGTACGCTTCAATAATTATATCCAGGTGCTGGAATAAACCTGAACAAAAATCAGTGCACTTCTCACCCAAAACTGCAGCATAAATACAAAAGGCTTGAAGCCAGTTATTAAAGGATCTGGACAGGAAGCGTTTTCTATCTTCCTCAGGTTTATCATCTTTTTTAAAAACGTGATCTTTAACGCATGGCAATAACAACTTTAATTCATCATACTCCAAACGCCAAATCCGTTCTTTAATATTAACACTTAAATGATAACCCAGAGGCGACACTTCGCAAGCCAAAGCATCTTTAAAACACATCTCTCTGACACCAACACCTTTTTCAATACTAGGTAATACACAACCACTTTTAACATTAAAGGGGTTCACCAGGAATTAAGAAAATTAAAATACTTAAATATTACTTTATTATAAATATATTCCCAAATACCTTCCATTAGTTATAATTAGAGATGAGCGAGTAGTGAAATATTCGAAAGTTCGAAATTCGATTCGAATAGACTGCGAAATTCGACTATTCGACCGGATATCGAATCCCATTAAAGTCTATGGGAAAAAAATGCTCGCCACTTGGAAATCTCAATTCGACCACTTGGAGGTCACCAAGTCCACCCTGGAACCTCAGAAAAGGATGCCAACACTGCTGGAATGCAACTGGGACAGCAGGGGAAGCATGTCTGGGTGCATATAACGCGCCCAAGTCGCACTATTACGCCACTATCACAGCCTCTCAACAATACACTCCAAACACAATCTAACCTCTCTTAAAGTGAGACCATACAAGGAAACCTTCTTTCCTCTACATTGCCATGGACCCCAAGCCAAACTAGACAAAAAAGAAGATGAAATTCTGCACCCTTAAAATCACGTTGCCTATGACAACCACAGATGGCATAGGCAAGGGGAAAGCAAATAGACCCCACCCCTAATTGTCATTTGTGTGCGTGTGTGAGATGTGTTTTTAAAGATGCTTTGGCTTGCGAAGTGTCGCCTCTGGGTTATCATTTAAGTGTTAATATTAAAGAACGGATTTGGCGTTTGGAGTATGATGAATTAAAGTTGTTATTGCCATGCGTTAAAGATCACGTTTTTAAAAAAGATGATAAACCTGAGGAAGATAGAAAACGCTTCCTGTCCAGATCCTTTAATAACTGGCTTCAAGCCTTTTGTATTTATGCTGCAGTTTTGGGTGAGAAGTGCACTGATTTTTGTTCAGGTTTATTCCAGCACCTGGATATAATTATTGAAGCGTACCGGAATTTTGGCGGGATGGCCTGGTTTCAATATGACGAGACATTCCGTCAAAAATTGGCTGTGCAATCTTCACTTAAATGGGGTGTAAAAGATATTGGTCTGCGGGTGAATTTAATGCTACCTCAGAAATCAGTTCCAGTTAAGTCTGTCCATTCCTCATAGACCAATATGAGAAAAGGTGTGTGCTTTGCATTTAATGAAGCCACATGCAAATGGTTGAACAATTGTCGATTTAAACATGAGTGTTCCTTTTGTGGTGGTATGCAGGTCACGTTGTTTTAAAAGATATTCCCAGACGAGTCAGCAGCAACCAGGCACCAGAGACCAAATTTCAAAAAGCATTGAGTCCAGTGAGGCTGTCAGAAATGCGCCTTTGGCTAGAGCTTTACCCAGATCAAACGAAAGCTGATTTAGGGCCCATTCACACGACCGTATGTATATTTCCGCATATTATCCGCAATTTTGCAGATAATATGTGGACCCATTCACTTCTATGGGGAAAATAAAAATGCGAAATGCACACCGTGTACAGCATTTTTGCGAACCATGTCCGCATATTTGTTAGGCCAGCCCCAAATAAAATTGATACATTTTCCAGACTATAGTCTGGACCAAACTGGATTTTTGCCAGAGGCATTTGATCATTTGTCAGCTAAAGACATAGATATTAATTTCTGCCAAAATGTCATTTTTAATAGAAAATATGATCATTCTGATTCAGGATAAACCAGAATTGTGGGATATCCGTTGCGACCTCTACCACACCGTGTTCGAAAGGACCGGTCGTGGAATGAGGTCGCAAAAGAATTATTGCCGGAGAAGTGGGCTACTGGAGACCACAAATCCAGAAAACTTCTTGGTAAGTACATTTTTATAATTCTATTGTCATTTTTTAATTTTTTGCATTACATCATGCTCGTGCACTTTTAAAATTATGTGCTGAATAGAGATGAGCGAGTAGTGTTCGATCGAGCCGGTATTCGATCGAATACTACGCTATTCGGCATACTCGATTTCAATCGAGTATAACGGCGATGGCGCACTTAGAATTTGTTTCCCCTCCCACCTTCTCTGGCGCTCTTTTTCCACCAATCACCATGCAGGGGGGGTATGACAGGCCCGCGGAGCACGCTGGCAGCGCGAAAACGGCGTCTACATGGATTGGCTGGAAAAACCATGTGACCTCGAATATTAAAAACTCAGCTCTTCCTGCTCGTTCGCATATGCTGCGTGAACTTAGTCAGGGACAGAGGCTGGAGAAGGGAGAGATAGGTTTTAGCTGTTGGACAGGCAGGAGTGTGATTAAAAGCCCTTATCAGGGCTACTATAGTGCAGTACAGTGATAGCTTTACTACCATATACACTCTGCAGAGAACGGCTGCTGTATTCAGGGATAGCTGCTGGAGTAGGGACAGAGAGAGGCATTAGTGGTGTATTAGGTGCTCTGCTACATACCAAACTATATTTGGTACTACTGTTCTGCGTTCTTTTTGGCCGCAAAACCCTGTTATATACCTAGTGTGTATATGCACCATCTGATCTTCTGGCAGTATACGGCTGTGTACTTTTTTTTTTTTTTAAATACAGTTTATTTGGCTCTAGTGTTCTGGGTTCTGTGTGCCTGCAATACCCTTTTTGTATACAAGGTGTAAATACCCACCGTCTGACCTGTTAGTACACGGCTGTGTACCTAGAAATTAAAAAAAAAGGCCTTTTCTTTGTCAACTGTACTGAGCGTTCTGCGTGCTTGCAAAATTATTTTATATACGTGGTGTTAATACACACCGTCTGACCTGTTAGTACACGGCTGTGTACCTAGAAATATAAAAAAAAAGGCCTTTTCTTTGTCTACTGTACTGAGCGTTCTGCGTGCTTGCAAAATTATTTTATATACGTGGTGTTAATACACACCGTCTGACCTGTTAGTACACGGCTGTGTACCTAGAAATATTTAAAAAAAAGGCCTTTTCTTTGTCTACTGTACTGAGCGTTCTGCGTGCTTGCAAAATTATTTTATATACGTGGTGTTAATACCCACCGTCTGACCTGTTAGTACACGGCTGTGTACCTAGAAATATTAAAAAACTAGGCCTTTTCTTTGGCACCTGTACTGTGCGTTCTGCGTGCTTGCAAAAGTATTTTATATACGTGGTGTTAATACACACCGTCTGACCTGTTAGTACACGGCTGTGTACCTAGAAATATTAAAAAAAAGGCCTTTTCTTTGTCTACTATACTGAGCGTTCTGCGTGCTTGCAAAATTATTTTATATACGTGGTGTTAATACACACCGTCTGACCTGTTAGTACACGGCTGTGTACCTAGAAATATAAAAAAAAAGGCCTTTTCTTTGTCTACTATACTGAGCGTTCTGCGTGCTTGCAAAATTATTTTATATACGTGGTGTTAAAGGGTTTCTGTCACCAGTGTTGGGCATATAAAACAGGATGACATTTGCAATGTGCAAATGTCACCTGATGCCCAAACTGGTGATCATTTTTTTACTGGTGCCCCCGTTTTTGAAATAAATCAACTTTTGTGGTATGCAAATGAAGCTTACTAGGTGCAAGGGGCGGTAACCCTGCACCTAGTAAGCGCCGTTTTCCTACCTTTATTCACGCCCCCTTTGTTGTGATAGACAGGGCCAGGCAGCTCGCTCTAGCTGCTCCTGGCCCTGTCCGTGCTGAAAATCCCGCGCCTGCGCCGTTCGGACTTCATTCGGCGCAGGCGCAGTGAGTGCCGATTGCTGCCGGGCTCCCGGCTTCCTCACTGCGCCTGCGCCGATGACGTCACAGAACACCCAGAAGAGAAGGCGGCGCAGGCGCAGTGAGGAAGCCGGGAGCCCGGCAGCAATCGGCACTCACTGCGCCTGCGCCGAATGAAGTCCGAACGGCGCAGGCGCGGGATTTTCAGCACGGACAGGGCCAGGAGCAGCTAGAGCGAGCTGCCTGGCCCTGTCTATCACAACAAAGGGGGCGTGAATAAAGGTAGGAAAACGGCGCTTACTAGGTGCAGGGTTACCGCCCCTTGCACCTAGTAAGCTTCATTTGCATACCACAAAAGTTGATTTATTTCAAAAACGGGGGCACCAGTAAAAAAATGATCACCAGTTTGGGCATCAGGTGACATTTGCACATTGCAAATGTCATCCTGTTTTATATGCCCAACACTGGTGACAGAAACCCTTTAATACACACCGTCTGACCTGTTAGTACACGGCTGTGTACCTAGAAATATTTTAAAAAAAAGGCCTTTTCTTTGTCTACTGTACTGAGCGTTCTGCGTGCTTGCAAAATTATTTTATATACGTGGTGTTAATACCCACCGTCTGACCTGTTAGTACACGGCTGTGTACCTAGAAATATTAAAAAAAAGGCCTTTTCTTTGTCTACTATACTGAGCGTTCTGCGTGCTTGCAAAATTATTTTATATACGTGGTGTTAATACACACCGTCTGACCTGTTACTACACGGCTGTGTACCTAGAAATATTTAAAAAAAAGGTCTTTTCTTTGTCTACTGTACTGTGCGTTCTGCGTGCTTGCAAAAGTATTTTATATACGTGCTGTTAATACACACCGTCTGACCTGTTAGTACACGGCTGTGTACCTAGAAATATTAAAAAACTAGGCCTTTTCTTTGGCACCTGAACTGTGCGTTCTGCGTGCTTGCAAAAGTATTTTATATACGTGGTGTTAATACACACCGTCTGACCTGTTAGTACACGGCTGTGTACCTAGAAATATTAAAAACTAGGCCTTTTCTTTGGCACCTGTACTGTGCGTTCTGCGTGCTTGCAAAAGTATTTTATATACGTGGTGTTAATACACACCGTCTGACCTGTTAGTACACGGCTGTGTACCTAGAAATATAAAAAAAAAAGGCCTTTTCTTTGTCTACTGTACTGAGCGTTCTGCGTGCTTGCAAAATTATTTTATATATGTGGTGTTAATACACACCGTCTGACCTGTTAGTACACGGCTGTGTACCTAGAAATATAAAAAAAAAGGCCTTTTCTTTGTCTACTATACTGAGCGTTCTGCGTGCTTGCAAAATTATTTTATATATGTGGTGTTAATACCCACCGTCTGACCTGTTAGTAGAAGGCTGTGTACCTAGAAATATAAAAAAAAGGCCTTTTCTTTGTCTACTATACTGAGCGTTCTGCGTGCTTGCAAAATTTTTTTTATATACGTGGTGTTAATACCCACCGTCTGACCTGTTAGTACACGGCTGTGTACCTAGAAATATAAAAAAAGGCCTTTTCTTTGTCTACTATACTGAGCATTCTGCGTGCTTGCAAAATTATTTTATATACGTGGTGTTAATACACACCGTCTGACCTGTTAGTACACGGCTGTGTACCTAGAAATATTAAAAAACTAGGCCTTTTCTTTGGCACCTGTACTGTGCGTTCTGCGTGCTTGCAAAAGTATTTTATATACGTGGTGTTAATACACACCGTCTGACCTGTTAGTACACGGCTGTGTACCTAGAAATATAACAAAAAAAAGGCCTTTTCTTTGTCTACTGTACTAAGCGTTCTGCGTGCTTGCAAAATTATTTTATATACGTGGTGTTAATACACACCGTCTGACCTGTTAGTACACGGCTGTGTACCTAGAAATATTAAAAAACTAGGCCTTTTCTTTGGCACCTGTACTGTGCGTTCTGCATGCTTGCAAAAGTATTTTATATACGTGGTGTTAATACACACCGTCTGACCTGTTAGTACACGGCTGTGTACCTAGAAATATTTAAAAAAAAGGCCTTTTCTTTGTCTACTGTACTGAGCGTTCTGTGTGCTTGCAAAATTATTTTATATACGTGGTGTTAATACCCACCGTCTGACCTGTTAGTACACGGCTGTGTACCTAGAAATATAAAAAAAAAGGCCTTTTCTTTGTCTACTATACTGAGCGTTCTGCGTGCTTGCAAAATTATTTTATATACGTGGTGTTAATACACACCGTCTGACCTGTTAGTACACGGCTGTGTACCTAGAAATATTAAAAAAAAAGGCCTTTTCTTTGTCTACTGTACTGTGCGTTCTGCGTGCTTGCAAAAGTATTTTATATACGTGGTGTCAATACACACCGTCTGACCTGTTAGTACACGGCTGTGTACCTAGAAATATTAAAAAACTAGGCCTTTTCTTTGGCACCTGTACTGTGCGTTCTGCGTGCTTGCAAAAGTATTTTATATACGTGGTGTTAATACACACCGTCTGAACTGGTAGTATACGGCTGTGAAGGCAAAATATTGTAACAAAAAAAAAAATGCGTAGGGCTAGCGGAATCGGACGTGGACGAGGACGGGGGCGCGGAAATGCTGTTGGGGGCCTTGTTGAAGCCAGTGGGGATACAATGCGTGCTGGTGAGGGGCAGCCAGCATCCAACTCATCCAGAATCCCTGCCTTTATGGGACAGTTAAGCAGGGGGCGGGTTACACCGCTGTTGAGGCCTGAGCAGGTTGAACAGGTGGTGCAATGGATAGCCGATAGCGCTTCCACACAGTTGTCCACCAGCCAGTCATCCACACAGTCTCACTCTGACCCTCCTTCCTCCACACCTGGCCAACAGAGTCATCCCACCATTGACCCCTCCCAGGAGCTCTTTTCGGGTCCTTTTTCAGATGTGCCGGAAGAATCCCAGGAGCTAGCAGAGGAATTTGTTTGTAGTGATGCCCAAACACTTGAGTATTCGCCATCTCCTGCTGATGTGGACCCTGAACCAGCATCTGTTATCATGAGCGATGATGATGATGAGACGCAGTTGCCATCAAGGGAGGCTGTTGGAATGTCCAGTGGGCAGGAGGAGGAGCAGAGTGAGGAAGTGGAAGAGGAGGTGGTGGAAAGCAGTGGAGAGGTGGTGGTCTGCGCAGCACCGAAAAAGGCAGCAAGAGGCAGAGGGATGTCCAGAGGCAGAGGGATGTCCAGAGGCAGAGGGATGTCCACAGGCAGAGGGATGTCCAGAGGCAGAGGGATGTCCACAGGCAGAGGACAGTCCAGACAGAGAAGTGAGGCCACAGCCAGCAGGGCCGAAGCTGTTCCCGGCAGCAGGCAGTCGCGCGAAGCTCCCCCATCGAGGCCTCGTACTTCTGTGGTGTGGAGATTTTTTAATGTTTGTGCGGATGACAAACTGAGCGCGGTTTGCACACTCTGCCACTCAAAACTGAGTAGGGGCTCTGAGAAGAGCAATATGACCACCTCAGACATGCGGCGTCACTTGGAAGTCAAGCACTGGGCTGAGTGGGAGAGAGCAAACGCAATACAACCTGCGCAAGGTCTTCCTGCCACTGCCTCTTCCCCTTTGTTGTGTGCTGCCACTGCGGTCCAGACCTCCAGCCAGGACACCTCCACATCTGCCTCGGCTACTTTGGGGCCTTCCCCCGCATCTTCGCTTGCACTTTCACACTCCTCGTCCCATCAACTGTCCATCTCGCAGGCGTTCGACCGCAAGCGGAAGTACGCCTCGAGTCACCCCCAAGCCCAAGCCTTAAACTGCCACATCTCCAAACTGCTGGCCCTGGAGATGTTGCCGTTTAGGCTTGTGGAGACGCAGGCCTTCCGCGACCTGATGGCGGCTGCCGCACCTCGCTATTCCATCCCCAGCCGCCACTACTTTTCCCGGAGTGCCGTCCACGCCCTGCACCAGCACGTGTCGCGTAACATCAGGCGGGCCCTGAGGTACGCAGTCAGCGCAAAGGCCCACTTGACCACCGACTCGTGGACAAGCGCTTGCGGCCAGGGACGATACATCTCTTTGACGGCACACTGGGCGAATGTTGTGGAAGCGGGGACGGGGTCGCAAACAGAGACGGCCTACCTACCACCCCCACCCAAGATTGCCAGCACGGGTTCTGATAAACCCCCCTCCTCTTCCTCCTCCTCCTCCTCCTCCTCCTCTGCCTTAACATCGCCCTCAGCCGCTAGCTGGAAGCGTTGCAGCACTGGCGTGGGGAGACGTCAGCAGGCGGTGCTTAAGCTCATCAGCTTGGGCGACAGGAAGCACAGCGCCCCAGAGGTGAGGGACGCCATATTGCAACAGACGGAGATGTGGCTGTCGCCGCTGCAGCTAGGACCAGGCATGGTCGTGTGCGATAACGGCCGTAACCTGGTGGCGGCTCTGGAGCTTGCCGAACTCAATCACGTACCATGCCTGGCCCACGTTTTTAATCTGGTAGTCCAAAAATTTCTAAAGACTTACCCCAACCTGGCAGAGCTACTGGTGAAAGTGCGGCGCTTGTGCGCTCACTTTCGGAAGTCAACTGTAGCTGCTGCTAGCTTAAAAAAACTCCAGCAACGCCTCCATTTGCCTCAACATTGGCTGTTGTGCGACCTGCCGACTCGCTGGAATTCCACCTATTCCATGTTGGCCAGGGTGTGTGAGCAGCAGAGAGCATTGATGGAGTACCAGATTATGAATCCACACGTGCCTCCAACTCAGCTCCCTCAGTTTGCCAACCACGAGTGGCCATGGATGGCAGACATATGCGATGTACTGCGTATCTTTGAGGAGTCCACCAAGAAGGTCAGCAGCGAGGACGCTATAGTGAGCGTAAACATCCCGCTCCTATGCGTCCTTAAAGAATCGCTCATCACAATAAGGGAGAACGCATTGCACGCAGAGGAGACGGGGGTAGGAGGAGACGCAACGGAGCTACACAGTCAGACCACACTTTTGTCTGCTTCTCGGTGGCAGTTGCAGGAGGAGGAGGAGGATGAGGAGGAGGAGGACGACGACGTGGAGGTGGCTGTGGAAGAGGAGGCGGATGCTGGCGGCGAGGGTAGCAGTCAGGCTGTGTGCGTCCCATTGGTTCAGCGCGGATGGGGCGGAGAGGAGGCGGAAGAGGAGGAAATGGCAAGTGATCCTTCTGGTGGGGGCAGTGACGTCATGCCTATTCAGAGTCTGGCACACATGGCTGACTTCATGCTAGGCTGCTTTTCCCGGGACACACGTGTTGTCCGGATAGTGGAGAACAAACTGTACTGGGTCTTCGCACTCCTGGACCCCCGGTATAAAGATAACGTTTTTATTCCGGTAGAGGAGAGGACGAATCGATTGCTGGAATACCAGAGGGAACTCGTGCAGAACATGATGGAGATTTTCCCACCCACCATCGCTGGCGGCAGAGAGGGTCTCCCAGAGTCCCACAACATCGATCAGGCCCACAGCCACCAGGGGAACACTCTCCAAGGTGTGGGACACGTTCATGGCACCCCCTCGTGCAACTTCCATCACTGCGGGGCCCGCTATCAGCAGGAGGGACAAGTATCGGCGGATGTTGCGGGAGTACCTGGCAGACCGTACCCCTGTCCTCCCCGATCCCTCACGTCCTACACTTACTGGGTCTCCAAGTTGGACACGTGGCTGGAACTGTCCCTGTACGCCTTGGAGGTGCTTGCCTGCCCTGCCGCCAGCGTGCTATCAGAAAGGGTGTTCAGCACAGCCGGGGGCATTATAACCGATAAGCGCAGCCGCCTGTCAACCGACAGTGCCGACAGGCTGATGCTAATCAAAATGAACAGCAAGTGGATTGACCCGGACTTTGCTTCTCCAACAGTGGAAAGCAGCCAAAAGTGAAGTGCCATCTGTATGAAGTGCCATTTCCTCCTCCACCTCCTCCTCCTTAACAGCCGTAGAATTGCTCCGTAAAAATAAAAAAAATATATATATTTATGGCTCACCTCTTGGGCCTACAAACAATTTTTAAGAGGTCTCACCTCTTGGGCCTACAAACAATTTTTAAGAGGTCTCACCTCTTTGGCCTCCACATAATTTTTAAGAGGTCTCACCTCTTGGGCCTACAAACAATTTTTCTCATGGCTCACCTCTTGGGCCTACAAACAATTTTTATTATGGCTCACCTCTTGGGCCTTAATACAATTTTTAAGAGGTCTCACCTCTTGGGCCTACAAACAATTTTTCTCATGGCTCACCTCTTGGGCCTACAAACAATTTTTATTATGGCTTACCTCTTGGGCCTTAATACAATTTTTAAGAGGTCTCACCTCTTTGGCCTCCACTTAATTTTTTCGAGGGCTCACCTCTTGGGCCTCCATATAATTTTTTCGAGGGCTCACCTCAAGCTAACTTTGCGCACTCATTAAAATATTTTCACAACAAGGACCTAAGAGCCCTCGATGGGAGAGCTTTGTGTGGGGGCCTGTTATAGGGAAGAGATGCGGCCCTGCGGGCTCTAGCCTGCCTTCTCCATGAGCCTCTGGCCAGCCCACGGCCTCTTCCTGCCTTTTGCGGTCCTACGCATCCCTCAACATCCCCACTGCTTTACCTGCTAGACATGACACTGGGCCAGGTCGGGTCACTGACTTCGTCATACTCAACCACCTCCTCTTACACTGCCTCACTTTGCTCCAACAGCCTCCCTTGCTGGCAACTGTGTCTCATCATCGTCCCTAATCATTTTACACTTTAGTGCCCGTTCCACACCACCATCAGCTAGAGATGGAGCTTGCTCCAGTGTTTGGGCATCAGAACAAACAAAATCCTCAGATAGCTCCTGCGATTCTTGCATGGGTGGGAACACTGGGTTGATAACATTGGGCAGGGTGGGAGGAAGGAGGGTCAGAGTGAGGTCCCTGCAGTTTCTGCAGGCTATCAACGAGACTGGACTTTGTGGACTTGACTGGGTGGTGGACAGATTTAAAAGGAGAATCTAGAAGGAGAAGGAGGGGTTTGCCGAGCGGTCTGTAAAGGTTGCGGAAATCCAGACAGAACCAAGGCCCAAAACTTGGGTGGGGGTAGCAGGTTTGCCCTTCCCCGCCTCCACAACATTCACCCAGTGTGCCGTCAGGGAGATGTAGCATCCCCGGCCTCAAACCAAAGTGTTGGTGGTCAAATGGCCTTTTGCAGTAACCATGTTACTCGGGCGTGGATGATGTTTTGGGACATGTGCCTGGGCAAGGCAGGGATGGCACAGAGGGAAAAATAGTGATGGCTTGATTGCTTTCCCCCTTGCCTATGCCATCTGTGATTGTTATAGGCAACGTGATTTTAAGGGCTGCAGAATTTTATCTTCTTTTTTGTCTAGTTTGGCTTGGGGTCCATGGCAATGTAGAGGAAAGAAGGTTTCCTTGTATGGTCTCACTTTACAGAGAGGTTATATTGTCTTTGGAGTGTATTGTTGAGAGGCTGTGATAGTGGCGTAATAGTGCGACTTGGGCGCGTTATATGCACCCAGACATGCTTCCCCTGCTGTCCCAGTTGCATTCCAGCAGTGTTGGCATCCTTTTCTGAGGTTTCAGGGTGGACTTGGTGACCTCCAAGTGGTCGAATTGAGATTTCCAAGTGGCGAGCATTTTTTTCCCATAGACTTTAATGGGATTCGATATTCGGTCGAATAGTCGAATATCGCGGTCTATTCGAATCGAATTTCGAGCTTTCGAATATTTCACTACTCGCTCATCTCTAGTGCTGAATGGTTAAGTAGAAGTTGGCAAACTTTTACCTAGCCAGCCTGCATATGAATTTATTATTGCACAAGCATGATGTCACTTTTGTTGCTCACATGTATACATGCTTTATCATGTGCAGGATGGCTAGGCCAAACTTTTCATACTTCTACCTAGCCAACCTGCACATGAATTTATTATTGCACGAGCATGACGTCACTTTTCTTGCTCACATATATGCATGCTTCTTCATGTGCAGGATGGCTAGGCCGAACTTTTCATACTTCTACCTAGCCAGCCTGCACATGACTTTATTATTTTATTATTTATTATTATTAACCACTTCAGATCTGGGCCATTTACCCCCTTCCTGACCAGGCCTAATTTAGCAAATCTGACATGTGTCACTTCATGTGGTAATAACTTTGGAACGCTTTTACTTATTCAAGCAATTCTGAGACTGTTTTCTCGTGACACATTGTACTTCAAGTTAATGGTAAATTTGAGTCGATAAGTTTTAATTTTATTTATAAAAAAATCCAAAAGTTAACGACAATTTTAAAAAATTCACTGTTTTCTAAATTTGAATCTCTCTGCTTTTAAGACAGATAGTGATACCCCATAAAATACTTTTTTTTAAAATTCCCCATATGTCTACTTTACGTTGGCATCATTTTGGTAGTGTCATTTTATTTTTTTAGGACAGTAGAAGGTTTAGAATTTTAGACGCAATTTTTGCAAATTTGCAAAATCAACTTTTTAAAGGACCAGTTCAGTTCTGAAGTCACTTTGTGGGCTTACATAATAGAAACCACCCATAAATTACCCCATTTTAGAAAATACACCCCTCAAACTATTCAAAACTGGTTTTAGAAATGTTGTTAACCCTTTAAGTATTCCACAGGAATTAAAGCAAAATAGATGTGAAATTTCAAAATTTCACTTTTTTCAGATTTTCCATTTTAATCATTTTTTTTCCTGTAACATATCAACAGTTAACAACAAAACAAAACTCTATATTTATTACCTCGATTCTGCAGTTTGCAGAAACACCCCACATGTGGTCGTAAACTGTTATTTGGGGATACGCCAGGGCTCAGAAGGGGAGGAGCAGCATCTGCATTTTCTAACATGGAATTCTCTGTCATGGTTTTTAGGAGCGATAACTTTTTAATTTTTTTGTGGACTGAGCTATGTGAGGGCTTATATTTGGCGGGACAAGCTCTGCTTTTTATTGGCACCATTTTGGGGTACATCCGGCTTTCTGATCACTTTTTAATCTAATTTTTGGGAGGTTAACTAAAAAAAAAAAAAAAAAAGTAGTTTAGGGGCATTTTTCTATATTTTTTGTTTACACCGTTCACATGGGGTAGATCATGTGATATTTTTGGAGAGCCAGTTGTTACGGACGCAACGATATCAAATATGTCTATGTTTTATTTTATTTTTATTTTTTTTACATTTTACACAATAAGAGCATTTTTAGAAAAAAAATCATGTTTTTGAGTTGCAATTTTCTAAGAGCCATTTTTTTTTCATTTTTCTAGCTGATCTTGTGTGGGGACTCATTTTTTGCGGGATGAGATGACGTTTTTATTGCTACCATTTTGGGATGCATACGACTTTTTCATTGTTTGATATTATGTTTTTTGGAAGGTGAGGCGACAAATAAAAGCTGTTTTGGCATAATTTTTATTAGATTTTTTTTTATGCAGTTCACTTGATGGGGTAGATCATGTGATATTTTTATAGAGCCGGTCGTTGCGGACGCGGTGATACCAAATATGTCTACTTTATTTATTTATTTTTATCTGTAACATTTTTTTTTATGACATATTTGGGGGAAAATTATTTTTTTATATGTGATATATTTTTTTTTTATAATACTCATTATTTTTTTTTAATTGTTTTATTTTCTATTTTACACTTTGTGTCCCCCATAAGGTCATACAAGACCTCAGGGGGACATTTAACTTCACTTTTTTTTTTACACTTGATTTCTCCTGTAACCGTGGCTGACATAGTAGCCCTAGTCAGTTACAGGGGAAATACATCCCCAGAGAGGCTGTACAGCATAATACTATGCTGTACAGCCTCAGTGCAGGGCTGATCGGGTCTATGAGAGACCAGGCAGCTCCTGCACTCTCCAGGCCCCGGCGATCACGTGACCGCCGGGCCGGAACAGGAAGTGCAATAGCGAGTGAGCGCTGTGTATACAACGATCTAGAAGGCAGGGACCCCTGGTAACGGTTCCTGCCTTCTCTTTGGGGTACCCTGCTGTCAGTGACAGCAGGTACCCCACTGTGAAGCTGCACGATTAGCGTGCAGCTGCTATCTCTGAATGGACGTTCAGAAACGTCCATTCAGAGATAGATAACCACTTCCCGGACGTTTATATACTATGGGCGGACGGGAAGTGGTTAAGGGAGGAGACCATGAAAGGAAAATCCGGGGATGGTGCCAGGAAGAAGAAGAAGCCTTCATTTAGCGAAAATCATTAGTTTGGAAATTATTATACATTTTTCAGTCAAGTTGTTAACTTACCTCAATGATGAAGTCTTTCCTCAAGAGAAACGCTGCGCCTCATAGTGGTGTCCTGGAAGGTTAGTCCAGAACGGAGAGTCGCTAGCAAAGTGTCATAGGTTGCCAATGACAAACGGCAGTAACCCTGAAATTTATCAGGGTGCTGCCGTAAGTCAAAATGGCCCTTCTGTAGGCGCTGGGAGAAAATGGGATGAACCCACTGCCTCCACCTTCTCGGCTCTTCAGACATTATAGCTGGCTACCGTCCAAATCCCCGAGAAATGAGCCAGTACAGAAGATCCCAGTTAGTAGCCATGACAGACAAAGAAATAAAGTCAGAAACAGATGCCGACCAAGCACAAGTCTCTCACTAAGCTCTCTGCGCAGTCAAAGCAACAGAAAATGGCACCAATGTGATCATGTGACCATTTTATACACTAGAAACCTTTTTTTTCTAAAATCATATTAGAAATCTTTATGTAAAAAAAGGAAGGGTTTTGAAGGTTCCGTGACACATCTTTCCATTTTTTTGCGGAAGTACAGACATACTTCTGTGACGCATTTCTGCGGATCCCTGAATACATACGGTCGTGTGAATGGGCCCTTAATTCTTAAAGGTTTTCAATATGGTTTTGAGGTTCCGCAGTTTCTGGGTTCTGGTTGCTGCTGACAATTTGAAATCAGTTTCTTCACATAAAGAGGTAGTTAGAAAGAAGTTGCAAAACGAGTTAGAATTAGATAGGATTCCAGATCCTTTTTTAGATCCTTCTTTTCAGAATTTTAGGCTTTCTCCTTTGGGCGTTGTGCCAAAGAAAGAACCTGGAGATTTCAGACTTATTCCCCATTTTTCGTTCCCAGAAAAAACGTCTTTGAATGACATGGTAGATAAGTCCAAAGCATCTGTGGCTTATGCTTCTTTTGATAATGCGTTACAGTTGTTGAAGGTTTTTCGTAAAGGGGCCATGCTGGCAAAAGTGGACATTAAATCGGCTTTCCATTTGTAGCCTGTTTCGACTTCTGGTTTTAATTAATTCGGTTTTCAATTTGATGGTTATTTTTATTTTGATAAATGTCTCCCGCTGGGTTTTTTGTTATCCTGCTATTACTTTGAAGCCTTTTTGTAATTTATTCACTGGGTTATTTAATATGATATCCAGAGTGGTGGCGTTCATTATTATCTTGATGACTTTTTGTTTATTGGTTTTCCTGATACTAGTTTGTGTTCGGATTTGTTAGTTAGGTTTTTAGATATTAGTTCTTGTTTTGGTATCCCCATAACGGCAGAAAAGACGGTTTTCCCCTGTTCGTGTTTAGAGTTTTTGGGTATTATTGACGCAGGTCGTATGGAGTTTCCTTTTTCGGTTGAAAAGTTGGACAAAATTAGATTGTTGTTAGTGTGTCTGCTAAGGAAAAAGAAATGTAGTTTGAAGGATATGCAATCTTTGTTAGGTTCTCTTAATTTTGCCAGCAGAGTCATTCCAATAGGATGAGTTTTTTCGAAAAGGTTGTATTTTTCAACAAGGGGTTTGAGGTCTCCTAGCTCTTACATTAGACTGACTAAGTGCTTAAAGGATGACATGGCAATATGGTTGGAATTTTTACAGAAATTCAATGGTTCTTCTTGTTGGTAGGATGAATTTATAGAAGCGGAGGCTTTGGGTTTGTTTACTGATGCAGCTGGCGGTTGTGGCTATGGTGCTTTTTGGAATGGTAAATGGTCAGCAGAAAGATGGCCACGTTCTTGGATTATTACCGGTATTACTAAAACTATTGTCCTTTTGAAGCTATTTCCAGTAATTGTATCAGTCGTTTTGTGGGGTTCTAATTTTAGGAATAAGAGAATTTTGTTACATTCTGATAACAGAGGGGTGTGTTTCGCAGTTAATACGCTTTCATTTAAATGTGATTTAGTGGTTAAGCTTTTGAGACATTTAGTTCTTTTTTGTAATGCAGTTTAATATTTGGATTAAGAAAATATGTAGTTGGTGCTACAAATTTGGTTGCTGACTCATTGTCTCTTTTACAGTTTTTGAGGTTTCGGGAGCAAGCCCCAGAAGCAGATGTGGATGGCATTCCATGCCCTCGTCTCCTATGGGATCTTATATGGGACTAATATCTATGTCTATTAAACAATCTTTAGCGCCAAGAACATGGCTGCTTATGCTGCCACATGGCATGACTGGTTGAATTTTATTAATTCATTTTCAGGTGGTATTAATGCTAATGAATTAAATAGTGGGTTATTGGGGGGCGTGGCCTGACTATGGCAGAGTGAGCACGCACCATCTAGGACCTCCTGCCACGAGGCTGAGATACTACAAGTTAGCCCATTCCAGAGCCCTCTGTGAGCACCCATGGTGAGGACAAGAAAAGGGTCCCTCGCTGGCAACACCACGGCGGGGACTCCAAGTGATCACAGCAGCATTCACTGTTTCTTCACGGCAGGAGCTGGACGAGACTCATCCGCAGCAGGCCGCAATCCAGATGCTGCTCCATTTCGTCCGGTCCAGCCGCTCGCAGAGGCTCCAGCAACAGCGACATCCCTGACAACTCCCTCACCGAGTTAATAGCTGACAACGCTCCCCTGGGACCTTCTCCAAGCGGCCCACCATCGCCGCTGAACCCTCTCCCTCAACACTCCACCACGCGGTCTCCACCATCTTGCAAGACTGTCCTGGATGCACAGCCACAACCAGGTACTGCGTGGACACCCTTACTAGCCAAAATGGAGGAAATGAACTCCTCTGATACTCAGTGGACTGGAGAGAGCACATGAAACTTCTTCCAACTAGACATGAGATGGAGAGGTTTGTGGAGAGGCTTGAAGATTCATACAAAAAGGAGCTCTCAGTAGTGAAAGCTAATGTACAGGCCATAGAGGAGAAGGTTGAGGAGGTTGCCTCCATGCATGACCACACTGCTGCCAAAGTAGAGGAGCTGATGACTCAAGGGGAAACTAGAGATCGCCACATTTGCCAATTATATCGCCTCCACGATGATATAGAAAATCGCAACAGGAGGAATAATATTAGATTGAGAGGCTTACCTGAATCCACTAAGTCGGAGGATTTGATTCCTACTTTGCAAGGCCTATTCAGCACCATATTAGAAAAAACATTCGCCAAGGGGGTTATGCTGCTAGGGGGCGACTTCAATGTGACCTTGGAGCCCATGTTGGATTCTTCCACGGGCAGGTCAATCGTCCCTCGTTCGACTATTTCACGAGTCAAGCAAGCACTTCACTCTAGGCAATTAATAGATGTATGGCGTATTTTACATCCCAAGGATAGGGATTACACTTATTTCTCCCCAGCTCATCAATCTTATAGCAGATTGGATATGTTTCTAATCTCTCACCATGCACTAACCTTTCAGCCAAGCACACATATAGGAACCTCCATTTGGTCCGACCATTCCCAATATATCTCTTTTTAGAGCTACCAGGCCTGATAGCTACAGAATGGACTTGGCGTCTAAAGGAGGCTTTACTTCGCGATAGTGTTTGTGTGGGGGCTCTTGAATCTGCCATTAGGAACTTCCTGACAGTCCATTCAGCAGACTCTATGGCTCTCCCTCTGCAGTGGGAAGCGTTGAAGTGTGCGTTGCGTGGGGTGCTTATACAAAACAGTTCTAGACTAAAAAAGGAGCAGGCTTTCAAGGTACAACAACTCTAGCCAGGGAGTCTCATGGAACTGACTTTAACTAGAGATCAGCTTTGTGAGATCCTTCCTGAGTCTGCCAGTAGGAATAATTAAAGGTTTCTCAGCTACCTCTTTGAAAATGCTAATAAGCCTGGGAAAGCTCTTGCTTGGCTAATCCACCCACGCCAACAGGCGAGTTATATTCCTAATATCAAAAATGAGAGGAGCATACCGACTCATCACCCTATTTAAATTGCTGAGGTCTTTAAGTCATTCTATGAGTCGCTATATAACATTAAAGGCCAATTGGATGACATGCACCATCAGTTAGATGATCGTATCACATCATATGTAACAGAGACTGCGTTGCCCTCTATCTCTGAGAATATGAGCTCTACAATGGAGGAAGCCTTCTCGTAGGTGGAGATCAAGGAAGTCCTGTCATCTTTGAAAGGAGGGAAGAGCCCAGGCCCAGATGGGTTTATTGCAGCCTTCTTTAAGAAATTCCAAGACTTGCTTGTACGCTTCCTCCTTAAAGTGTTTAATAATGTCTCCCCCACAAGCCCTTTCCCCAAACAGGCCTTAGAAGCACATATAGCTGTGATCCCGAAGCCAAACAAAAAAACACGACCATCTGTACCAGCTATCGACCCATCTCTCTAATTAATTGTGATATTAAAATATACTCTAAACTTCTAGCAAATAGACTCAATAAAGTGCTCCCAGTGCTTATTCACAGAGATCAGGTGGGTTTTGTACCTGGGAGGGAAGCTAGGGACAACACTATCGGAACAATCAACCTTATCTGCAGGGCATGTAACTATCAAGCCCCTCTATGTCTTCTATCTGTGGATGCTAAAAAAGTATTTGACAGAGTACATTGAAGATTCATGGTAGCCTCATTAAAACAAATAGGTCTAGGACCTAAGTTTGTAGATAAAGTTTGTGCCCTGTACACTAATCCCACGGCTAGAGTCAATGGCATATTGGCAACCTCCTTTAATATAAAGAACGGAACCAGACAAGGTTGCCCTCTTTCCCCCCTTTTATATGTTTTAGTAATGGAACATTTGGCTATTGCACTGAGACGGAATCGGGATATTACGGGGATCCAAATAGGAGATTGTCATCACAAGTTAGCGCTTTATGTGGAAGACCTCTTACTTTACTTACTCTCACGCCCACATACCTCACTCCCACCTATTTTTCATGAATTTAAACGCTTTGGCCACCTCAGTTACTTTAAGAGCAACCTCACTAAAAGTGAAATGTTAAATATATCCCTACCTGACAATGATGCAACCCTCATACAGAGCAACTTTTCTTTCCACTTTCAGACTCTGAGCCTCAATTTCCTGGGGCTACATATACCGTGCCATTTGCACCTATTGTACCCGCTCAATTACTTACCGCTGCAGAGGAAGACCCTGGAGGACCTGGGAAGATACTCACTAAAATCTCTGTCATGGTTTGGAAGGATGGGCATAGTCAAAATGGACATACAAGTGCATCTCAATACATTAGAATATCATCAAAAAGTTTTTTTTTTTCAGTAATTCAATTCAAAAAGTGAAACCCATATATTATATAGAGTCATTAAAAACAGAGTAAACTTTTTCAAGTGTTTATTTATGTTAATGTTGATGATTATGGCTTACAACCAAGGAAAACCCAAAAGTCATTATCTCAGAAAATTAGAATTATAATTATTATATTAGACCAACTGTAAAAAAAAAATTTAAACACAGAAATGTTGGCCAAATGAAAAGTATGTACAGTAAATGCACTCAATACTTGGTTGGGGCTCCTTTTGCATGAATGACTGCATCAATGTGGCGTGGCATGGAGGAGATCAGCCTGTGGCACTGCAGAGGTGTTATGGAAGCCCGGGTTGCTTTGATAGCAGCCTTCAGCTCGTCTACATTGTTGGGTCTGGTGTCTCTCATCTTCCTCTTGACTATACTCCATAGATTCCCTATGGGGTTAAGGTCAGATGAGTTTGCTGGCCAATCAAGCAAAGTGATACTGCGGTTATTAAACCAGATATTGGTACTTTTGGCAGTGTGGACAACTGCCAAGTCCTGCCATAAAATAGAAATTCCATCTCCAAAAAGCTTGTCGGCAGAGGGAAGCATGACCTGCTATAAAATTTCATGGTAGCTGGCTGCGCTCACTTTGGTCTTGATAAAACACAATGAACCTACACCAGCAGAGGACATGGCTCACCAAACCATCACTGATTGTGGAAACTTCACACTAGGCCTCAAGCAGCTTGGATTGAGTGCCTCTCCATTCTTCCTCCAGACTCTGGGACTTTGATTTCCAAATAAAATGCAAAATTTACTTTCATCTGAGAACAACATATTTGACCACTGAGCAACAGTCCAGTTCTTTTTCTCCTTGGCCCAGGTAAGATGCTTCTGGGGTTGTCTATTGGTCATGAGTGGCTTGACACATGGAATGCGACACTTGTAGCCCATGTCCTGGATACGTCTGTGTGTGGTGGCTCTTGAAGCATTGACTCCAGCAGCAGTCCACTCCTTGTGAATTTCCCCCAAATTTAGGAAAGGCCATTTCTTAACAATCCTATCAAGGCTGCGGTTCTCCCTGTTATTTGTGCACCTTTTTCTACCACCCTTTTTCCTTCTACTCAACTTTCCATTAATATGCTTTGATACAGTACTCTGTGAACAGCCAGCTTCTTTCGCAATGACCTTTTGTGGCTTACCCTCCTTGTGGAATGTGTCAATGACCGCCTTCTGGACATCTGTCAAGTCAGCAGTCTTCCCCATGATTGTGCCACCTACTGAACCAGACTAAGGGATATTTTTAAAGGCTTAGGAAGCCTTTGCAGGTGTTTTGGGTTAATTATTCTAATTTTCTGAGATAATGAATTTTGGATTTTTCTTGGCTGTATGCCATAATCATCAACATTAACATAAATAAACACTTAAAAAAATCTATATAATATGTGTGTTTCACTTTTTGAACTGAATTACTGAAAAAAAACAACTTTTTGATGATATTCTAATGTATTGAGATGCACTTGTACTTCCAAGATTTTTATGCCTCTTCCAGACAGTACCCATCTGTGTACCAGGAAGTTTCTTTTTGGCCCTCCAGAGAGCCATTATGTGCTTTGTGTGGGGTATGAGTAAGCCTAGAGTAAATGTTAAAGTACTCACTAAATCTAGATTCAAAGGTGGGGTAGGACTACCAGACCTTACACTATATCATGCCTCAGCAATTCTTATGCGAATCTTAAACTGGTCTAACAGGTCTTGTTCAAAAATCTGGGTTCAGATAGAACAAGACCTCTCCCCAATGGATTTAATGGTCACCCCATGGATAACCCCTGACGATAGGCCTCCACTGGAAGATTGGCCCCTGCTGGTCAGACATGCTTTAACACAATGGGACAATTGGGTCTCAAAGTTTCAGATATCTCACAGACCGGGTCCCATGACGCCCCTCATGGGAAACCCAGCTTTCCCCCCGGGTATACAGGTTTTTTTTAGACAGATTTTTGATATGGCATAAATCCTTATACCCCAGATTATGAGACAGCACAACAAATGCACAAGTTAGGACACTTGAATCCCTCGCCCATGACGATGGGTCTAGAAAATCCCTATGGCTTACGGTCCTTCTTAAACAGACTCCCTAGACAATCACTTGGACACAAGCTGACAGATTTTGACAATCTGTTTCTAAAACCTGACACACACTTTAGACTACTAGCACAGACATATATGATCTTGCTAAACGCGAGCAACTCAGAGGTGGCCCCATATTTTAAAAAATGGGAAGCAGACTTATAAATCACCTTTGCACCGGAAGACATTTTGAAGATGTGTACGTTCTCTCATGGATTATCTATAGCTGCACACGCTAAAGAAAATAATTTTAAGATTCTTTCTAGGTGGTATTACTGCCCAGTGATCCTGCAACGAATGTTCCCTAATGTATCTAATCTATGTTGGAGATGCGGCCAAGAGGAAGGCACCATGCTACATATATGGTGTCTTGCCCCATCATAAATAGCTTTTGGAACCAGATACTTCAGGTCTAAGCCAAATTCTCTGGAAAAGTGGTTTTCAATACACCTAAAGTAACCCTTCTCTCCATGATCTCAGGGAGTCTAGCCCAAGTTAAGAAAAGTGCGTTGAGGTTCTTCCTCACTGCAGCAAGGTTGGTGATCCCGAGGCACTGGAAATTGAGTTTTGTGCCCTCTCTCTGTGAATGGGCTACTGAACTCAGACATCTTTTCCGAATGGAAGAACTGATCGCTATCTCACATGATCAGGCAGATAAATTCCATTCGAGATGGAGATCTCTTTCTCTGTTCTTGTACTCCACAGAGTTCTCCCATCTTATAGGGGAGCTGTCTGTGTAAGATTTGGATAACGATATATCAGTAATACCGTTTGCTGAGATAGATGGGGCGAGCCTGGCACCTTGGCGGCTGAATCACGTATTAGCTATACATGCCATCCTATTCATACGCTTTCACTTTATTATTCTCCTTCACACCTTTCTCTTTTTCATTCTCCTTTCTTTCTGTTTCTTTATTTCTATCTTTTTGCAATATACAGTACAGACCAAAAGTTTGGACTCACCTTCTCATTCAAAGAGTTTTCTGTATTTTCATGACTATGAAAATTGTAGATTCACACTGAAGGCATCAAAACTATGAATTAACACATGTGGAATTATATACTTAACAAAAAAGTGTGAAACAACTGTAAATATGTCTTATATTCTAGGTTCTTCAAAGTAGCCACCTTTTGCTTTGATTACTGCTTTGCACACTCTTGGGATTCTCTTGATGAGCTTCAAGAGGTAGTCACCTGAAATGGTTTTCACTTCACAGGTGTGCCCTGTCAGGTTTAATAAGTGGGATTTCTTGCCTTATAAATGGGGTTGGGACCATGAGTTGTGTTGGGCAGAAGTCAGGTGGATACACAGCTGATAGTCCTACTGAATAGACTGTTAGAATTTGTATTATGGCAAGAAAAAAGCAGCTAAGTAAAGAAAAACGAGTGGCCATCATTACTTTAAGAAATGAAGGTCAGACAGTCCAAAAAATTGGGAAAACTTTAAAAGTGTCCCCAAGTGCAGTCACAAAAACCATCAAGCGCTACAAAGAAACTGGCTCACATGAGGACCGCCCCAGGAAAGGAAGACCAAGAGTCACCTCTGCTGCAGAGGATAAGTTCATCCGAGTCACCAGCCTCAGAAATCGCAGGTTAACAGCAGCTCAGATTAGAGACCAGGTCAATGCCACACAGAGTTCTAGAAGCAGTCACATCTCTACAACAACTGTTAAGAGGAGACTGTGTGCAGCAGGCCTTCATGGTAAAATAGCTGCTAGGAAACTACTGCTAAGGACAGGCAACAAGCAGAAGAGACTTGTTTGGGCTGAAGAACACAAGGAATGGACATTAGACCAGTGGAAATCTGTGCTTTGGTCTGATGAGTCCAAATTTGAGATCTTTGGTTCCAACCACCGTGTCTTTGTGCGACGCAGAAAAGGTGAACGGATGGACACTACATGCCTGGTTCCCACCGTGAAGCATGGAGGAGGAGGTGTGATGGTGTGGGGGTACTTTGCTGGTGACACTGTTGGGGATTTATTCAAAATTAAAGGCATACTGAACCACCATGGCTACCACAGCATCTTGCAGCGGCATGCTATTCCATCTGGTTTGCGTTTAGTTGGACCATCATTTATTTATCAACAGGGCAATGACCCCAAACACACCTCCAGGCTGTGTAAGGGCTATTTGACCAAGAAGGAGAGTGATGGGGTGCTACGCCAGATGACCTGGCCTCCACAGTCACCAGACCTCAACCCAATCAAGATGGTTTGGGGTGAGCTGGACTGCAGAGTGAAGGCAAAAGGGCCAACAAGTGCTAAGCATCTCTGGGAACTCCTTCAAGACTGTTGGAATACCATTTCAGGTGACTACCTCTTGAAGCTCATCAAAAGAATTCCAAGAGTGTGCAAAGCAGTAATCAAAGCAAAAGGTGGCTTCTTTGAAGAACCTAGAATATAAGACATATTTTCAGTTGTTTCACACTTTTTTGTTAAGTACATAATTCCACATGTGTTAATTCATAGTTTTGATGCCTTCAGTGTGAATCTACAATTTTCATAGTCATGAAAACTCTTTGAATGAGAAGGTGTGTCCAAACTTTTGGTCTGTACTGTATATTCAGTAATACATTCCAATTGCTTTTCGAGAATATCTTGAACATGATTATGTATACTGTAATGCACTAGCGATGCAACTGTTACTACTCTTAATAACAAAAGTACTTCATGTTTCCTTTTTTTTCCTCTTATTTATTTTATTGGGCTGTACATTTTTGAAGTACCAAAATATTTGATTGCAAAGTTTGTAAAATGATTCTGTTCTTGCTTCAATAAAATAAGATAACATACAATGGAAGGCAACTTTACCTTTGGTGCCAATTTGCGCGTGGAGTGTTGCCCTTCCCGGCGTCCATCTCAGAGGAAGGGCGGAAGAAGGTTTACGTTGCAGATTTAGACTAGTCATTGCCATAGTTACCGGCATGTTCAATCACGTGTTACAATTCCTCCCCTTCCATTGGCACCTTGTTCTTTAAAACCTACCGCGATATCCCCACTGCCTCTCCTCCCGAAGAAGCTTACGCGAAATGTGCGAAGAGGGGAAGCATTGGTCCGGTCATGCTTGCAGCACTTGGGTATGTGTCGCCATTTGATTCATTTTGCAGCTAGATTTATATTACTGCAATTTTTCAGGAGCTTTCCTGTTTTATAGCCATCAGTCATTGCCACATTTATGTACATGGTGTGAGGGCATTTGTATCTATGCGGCTTACCATTCAGGTCTTCCTTTTCATCTGAGATATTATTTTCATAGCCTCTGTTAGTGTGTTGTAATACATAATTGTTCGATATATAAGCTGTCTTTTCGGCATCACGGCCATTACATGGTGGTATATAGATTCTTTACAGCAAGCGGTTACTGCAGCTTAAGGTTATTTTTCCCTATTCATATACTTACCGCAGGCCATTACTGTCCGATTAGGCTATTTTTTCTTGATTCTTGTGACGGATCATGCTATTTACTGGTCTCCCTACTATATTAAATATTGTTCATGCATTTTTGTAATTTTAATCATGTTTAATAAAATTTTACTATGGAATTATAAATTACTCGTGCTTTATTTTGTATGTTATTCAATTTTGAGTAATTCCTGTTCTAGATTATTCACCATTGAAGTGAACAGAGATTAGCCCCGCCCAGGCCAGTGAAACTAGTCGTGACGTCACTGGGCCTGCGGTAACTACACAGAAGGCTGCGGCGCTCCTGCAGCGCTGCTGCCTTCTCAAACAGCCGATCGTCGGGGGTCCCGGGTGTCGGACTGCCACCGATCAGATGCTGATGATCTATCCAGGGGATAGATCATCAGTTTTACAGAACTGCAGAACCCCTTTAAGCTATGTTCACATAGAAAAATGCACCATAATATGTTGTGCAAGAGTGCCTGAAAAAAGGTTCCCCATTACTATCTTAGTTCACCCTATCTTTACGCTGCTGTTTTCAAAAACTCTTCAAGAAATATCATGTTACTTCTTTGAAGCTTTTTATAAGCTGATTTTTCCAAAATAAACTCCACTTGAAGTTAATATATATTTTGCAGCTGAAGATGCATACTGGTTTTCAGGCTGGTTTTTGTTGAAATCAGGTCTGTATTTTTCAGTTTCCCTTATGAACTACCGAGGCATGGCCACTGAAATACATTATGTTATATGCAGTCTTAAAGGGTTTCTGTCACCAGAAATGACCCTATTAAACCAAGTGTCATTTGCAATGAGCAAATGACACTTGATGCCAGTAATGTTACTATTATAGTCCTCAGTAACGCCGTTTTGCTAAAAATTACGATTTTATAATATGCTAATGACCTCCCCTAGGTGCAGTAGGCGTGAACCTGCACCTAGGAGAGGCCGTAATTATGCCTCTTACCACGCCCCCGGTCGCGCTGATTGACAGGGCCGGGCAGCCAGCTCTTTCGGCTCCCGGCCCTGTACGATCCGAAATCCCGCGCCTGCGCAGTAATGAAGCCGGGACCCGGGTGGGCGCCGGCTCTCAACGCGCGCTGATCATAATGCGCAGGCGCGGGATCAGCGCGCGTTGAGAGCCGGCGCCCGCCCGGGTCCCGGCTTCATTACTGCGCAGGCGCGGGATTTCGGATCGTACAGGGCCGGGAGCCGAAAGAGCTGGCTGCCCGGCCCTGTCAATCAGCGCGACCGGGGGCGTGGTAAGAGGCATAATTACGGCCTCTCCTAGGTGCAGGTTCACGCCTACTGCACCTAGGGGAGGTCATTAGCATATTATAAAATCGTAATTTTTAGCAAAACGGCGTTACTGAGGACTATAATAGTAACATTACTGGCATCAAGTGTCATTTGCTCATTGCAAATGACACTTGGTTTAATAGGGTCATTTCTGGTGACAGAAACCCTTTAAGGACTGCAGCTGTCAATAGTTTTTGTAGTAAGGCTACAAAAAGTCGTTGTGTAGCCTAGGCCTTATTTCAAGTGTTTCAGTTACAAAAGATTTTACATTTCATAACTGTAGAAAATTATATATAATATAATATATAAAATTATATATTTTATATATATATATATATATATATATATATATATATATATATATATACACACATATGTGAAGGATAGCTCATCTACACAGAAAACAGGGCTTTATGCCACTTAAAAAGTAAAAATGTTATTGCTGTTGGAATGCATTGGCAACAGAAAAATTCCTCTGCACCAACATTGACTATGTTCATAATGTCTTCAATTAGTTTATTACAGTATCTCCTCAATAATATTCTGTTGTGTCGATTGTATTGAGTAATAACTAAATGTTGTACTAATGTGATTCCTAAAGTAAATGTCATTGTTAGGCTCCGATAAAAATACAGAAAATCAACTGTAGACTGTTATCTGCGTTCCCCTGAAAGCTATCAATAACAACAGAACACAAAAAACTGTCATGACACATCTGGTTTATATAGACATTAAGGTTCTTGCCTCTTGCTGAACTTTATTTTGGCTTTGAATCAGTGCATCAGAATAGTTGGATAACACCAAAATCAGAATATCAAAATACATTTGGAGAGACTGAAACAATGATAGTGGAAAGATCTGAGTAATTCTAGTTTGAGAAGTATCAGGATAATATACCAGAAAAGTTATAGACCAAGGTTAAAATATTGTGTCCTTAACTCCTTAAAGGGGTTCTCCAGAAGAAAATGAAAATACTTAAAGAGGACCTTTCATGACTTTAAAAAAATGAATCTGCACTATCTACCTGATAGTGCGTCCCCCACTGATGCCAGCAGCGTGGTTTTCTTAGCAAATTGTCCCCCGGTGGCTTCACACGGGCCCCCCGTTCTTCGGTCCGGCTTTATGCTAATTAGAAGGCATCGGAACAGGGAGGAGGAGACTCCCTGTTCCTCAATGGGCGTTGCTTCTGCCCTGCTGTGAGCGCTGTCCAATCAGAGCGGACCGCTCACAGCAGGGCCGAAGGAGTTCAACCCTGCTGTGAGCGGTCCGCTCTGATTGGACAGCGCTCACAGCAGGGCAGAAGCAACGCCCATTGAGGAACAGGGAGTCTCCTCCTCCCTGTTCCGATGCCTTCTAATTAGCATAAAGCCGGACCGAAGAACGGGGGGCCCGTGTGAAGCCACCGGGGGACAATTTGCTAAGAAAACCACGCTGCTGGCATCAGTGGGGGACGCACTATCAGGTAGATAGTGCAGATTCATTTTTTTAAAGTCATGAAAGGTCCTCTTTAAATATTAATTTATAATGGCTCGTTTTGTCTGGGGAGCAGTCGTCAGAGGAAACAAAATGGCCGCCGTCCTATTAGTACACACATAACCTGTCCTCACATAGCAGGACAAGTTACTTCACAACACTGAGGTAAAGAGCTGCCTCATCCTCCTCTCTGCTTTGCTTGTCAGGGATTATGACCCTGAATACAACTGATAAGAACTTTAGCTGAATCTCTAGGGAATTTAGTTCATGAGGAGACATGAAGAGACAGAGAGGACATACTGTGGTAATGTGGGTCTGTTGTAATGGAGACTGCATACAAGAGCTGCTGCTCATTATCCTCTCATGTCTCCTCATCAACTCCATTCCCACAGAGATTCAACTGTCATAATCCTTGATTAGATCCCTGAGTAGAGCACACAGAAGGATGAGGCAGCCCTTTAGCTCAGTGTTGTGAAGTAACTTGTACTGCTGTGTGATTAGGACAGGTTTTGTGTGTACTAATAGGACGGCGGCCATTTTATTTCTCCTAATGATCGCTCCCTAGAAAAAACTAGCCATGATAACTAATGAAAGGTATTTGGGAATATATTTATTATCAAATAATATTTAAGTATTTTCATTTTCCTAATTCCCGGAGAACCTCTTTAAGGACATAGATAGTTTTCACCTTAAAGGGGTTCTTCGGGCTTTTAATACTGATGCCCTAACCTCAGGATAGGTCATCAATATCAGATTGACGGGGGTATGACACATGGCACCCCCGCCGATTAGCTGTATGAGGAGTTGGCGCACGCAGTATGCACGTGCCATCTCCCGTCCCTCTTTCTGCTGCTGCTATGTCTATGGCAAAGCAGCTGTGAGCAGGAAAAGAGAAGCAATACAGCACGTGCACACTGCGTGTACCAACTCCTCATACAGCTGATCAGCGGGAGTGTCAGACCCCCACCGATATGATATTGATGATCTATCCTGAGGATGGGTCATCAGTAGTAAAAGCCTAGATAACCCCTTTAAGGATCTGACATGTCACTTTATGTGGTAGTAACTATGGAATGCTTTTACTTATCCAAACAATTCTGAGACTGAGATATTTTTTGTCTTTATAAAAAAAAATATTAAAAATTTACAGAAATGTTGAAAAAAAACAAAACAAAACAAAATTTTC
The DNA here is from genome assembly GCA_900303285.1 of Rhinella marina. Classification (NCBI taxonomy): domain Eukaryota; kingdom Metazoa; phylum Chordata; class Amphibia; order Anura; family Bufonidae; genus Rhinella; species Rhinella marina. The sequence goes on along the minus strand of ONZH01030497.1, from coordinate 15,535 downwards.
TAAATTTGAATTTCTCTCCGTTTAAAGCCTTATTCATGCATCAGTGTTTTGGTCAGTGATTTACATTAGTGATTGTGAGCCAAAACCAGGATTGTAGGCTCCACAGACATAAGGTACATATAAGGGAAAGATCTGCACCTGTTCTGTGTTTAGAGCGGCACCTGGTTTTGGCTGAGAATCTTTAATGGAAATCACTGACTGTGTGAATGAGGCATAAGAAAGATAGTGATACCCCATTAAATAATTAACATTAATTAACATTCATTGTATGTCTACTTTATTTTTACATCATTTTGTAAATGTTATTTCATTTTTTTAAATGTTGGAAGGCTTAGAATTTTAGAAACAGTTTTTCATATTTTCAAGAAAATCTCCAAAACGGACTTTTTTAAGGACCAATTCAGTTGTAAAGTCACTTTGAGATGCTTACATAATAGAAACCACTCATGAATGACCCCATTTTAGAAACTACACGAGGTAAATTATTTAAAACTGAATTTAGAAACTTTTTTTTTAACCCTTGTTAAAGAGTGTTCCATAGGAGTTAAAGCAAAATGGAGGTGAAATTTAAATATGTTCCTCTTTTGCAGATGTTCCAGTTCAACCAATTTGTCCATAACACAGGGATTAACAGAGAAACAACCCTCAATATTTTATTACCCTGATTCCGTAGTGTACAAAAACACCCCGCATGTGGTTGCAAACTACTGTATGGGCACATGGCAGGGCGCAGAAGGGAAGGAGCAACATATGGATCTTGGAAAGCAGATGCCACTGGGATAACTTTAAGAGACCCTGAGGTATACCTATATAGGAAACTCGCAAAAAGTGACCCCATTTTGCAAACTACACCATTCAAGAAATTTTTCAAGTGATGTAGTGAGCATTTTGACCCAAACTGCGTTTTTATGGAATTTAGAAAAACATGGCCATGAAAATGAAAAATTGCGTTTTTACAGTACAATGCTGCTTTAGTCCCAAATGTTTCAGGGGTTAGAGGAGAAAATGCACCCCAAAAGCTCTCATTAGTAGGCAATTACACCCCTATAATGTGTTGTTCAGTTTTTACCACATGCTGAAGCAATCTACGATTATGTATAAAACAGTTACAATACTAAGCAGAAAAACAATATGCTAAAGTGCTTTCTATAGTGAAACAATAAAAGTCTACAAGTATCATCTGGCTTAAATTAACCTTTTTTAAGCACCATAAAAATATAATCTCTGCTGAGACACATAAGATCCTCAGATAGATATCCCCAAAAACTTAAGATCAAACACTTGTGCTACAACTTCTCAATTAATACATATTGGATCATGTCCTGCCCTCCTAGAGTAAAATCCACCACAATCTTCTTTGTCTATTATATATTAAGTGCCAAAATTTATCGTGACACCATATGACCATTTGTTGTACTTCTTCCTCATATTCCCTCCCGTCATTACTCTTAATCAGCCCAATTACCGTGGTGTCATCAATAAACTTAATTATTGAATTATAGCTAAAAGCAGAGACACAATCATGAGCAAACAAGGAGTACAAAAAGGGACATAATACACAACCATGTACTGAAGTACACAACTACTCAAGTACTGTTAGCCCCAAAGTAACAAGAGGTAACAAGGAGGGTAAAAAGAGAGAATGCACCTCACAATTTCTTACCCATTTTCTCCAGAATACAGCAACACCCAATATGTTTTTGAAAACTGCTCTATGAGTACATTGGAGGATTTAAAAGGGAAGTGCTTTATGACTTGGCTTTTTGGAGGGCAGATTTTGCTGAAAAAGTTTGTGGGTGCTATGTCCCATTTGAAGAGACCCTGAGGTAATGCTACACCATCATTTGCAGAAGTACTGGGGCCCTCCCCTTCCTAGTTTTGAAAAATTAGGGCCTTGATCAAAACCTCTTGAAACTGAAGGGATTTTCCTGTCTGGCCTGCAGATCGAAATAACACATATGGGTTAAGTACTTTATCTAAAAGACCAATCCCTCCCATGTTTGTATTGTAGTCCAGGATGCATTTAGGCTTGAGGTTAGTGGTAGTGGTACTTCTTACAGGGGCAGCGGTACTGCTATTACTGTGAACTGTGGTCAGTACAACCAACATGTTTGTATTGGAGGGAGCCCTGCTGTTGCCCTTTCTGAGTTCTTGCCTGAGCAGGGACCTAGGGAGGCTTCTCGGATTTTTGTGTTCCATGCCAAAAAAAAACAGTACTATTGGAACTTAGGGACCTAAATAGTGGAAAGCTGGTATAATGGTTATCCACATAGAGGATATAAACCTAGTCCAACAGTGGGTGCACTGTTCCACACTATTTTCCCACTAACTCCTAGAATGGAGGCCATGCATTCTGGGGGTTCAGTCCAATTGTCCTTCCCTTCATAAACCCAGAACCTGTGGGTGTACTCAGAGATAATCGTGAACAGCTTATAGATTTTAATGCGATACCTTGTGCAGTGTCACCACAACAAGTGTGAATTTCCCTGCATTTCATGCATTATATTCTATGCACTGTGACAAGGGCTGTTTATGGAGTGGGAGGTTCCCTGGTTACTGTAGCTAGAAAAGGCTGGTACCTTTCCTTTCCCTTTCTTTTCCTTTTTCCTTTCCTTTTTTTTCTTTCCTCTTTCCTTTCCTCTTTGATCTAGTCTAAGTTTTGATCAAGAAAACAGCAGTATGAGGAGTCATGAATAGGAAAGCTTCCTTCCCCTGTGGATTATTAAAATAAAAGTGACAGCCCTTGAGGGAAAGAGACACTGGAAGTTCAGAACATATAGCGGCCACAAAGGATAATTGCAGAACATTTGTCAGAGAAAGGTAACACAGCTACTTTGAGGCTACATACATCTCTGTGTTCTCATGTGGTAGGAGTAAATAAGCTTTCGGTTCCCCATAATAAAAATACTCACCATGCCATCTGGTGTCCTGCTCTCCTATAACCACTGCGCGTACTTGCTAATCTTTCCCCAGCCAATAGCTAGGAGTTCCTGGGTATTAAGTCTCTCTCTTTAGACAGCAGGTTCCTGAGCTTCAAGGTTCCTTGGTGACCAGCAAAGGTGTATTGAAGTCTAGTGGTTCATTAATTTGTCTGTGTTATCTCCAACTAGAGATGAGCGAATCATTAAAAATTTTATTCGCCGAACATTCGCCGAACTTTTCCTAAGATTCGTATATTCGCCGAATAGATTTATTGTATTTGCGTACAAAATATACGTTATTATGTGCTATTAGCGAACATTCGCGCACTAATAACGAACACGCTTTTAAAAAATGTACGCAACTTCTTAGAAGACGTACTCATGAGCGTACAAATAGCGTACGAATCCTCAGCGTACTATTGTCTACGCGATTACATAATATGCAGGCACGCACGATGAGGGGCCGCAGCATGCACTCCTCAGAGGCAGAGCGAATTTTAGAAAATGGCATCCAGGCGATCCTCATCATTTAGCTCTGCTACACATCTGAAATACATAGTCCGGCTGATGGACCGGCAGGATTACGATGGCACACACCGCCACCCGAACCAGCATAAAAAGGAGGTGATCCAGCGGGTGATTCGAGGCTTGTGCCATTGTTTCGACACCTTGCGGACCCTGGGCCGGATCCAGTGTAAATGGTCAGATCTGAAATCGCCCTCAGAGGCAGTATGTATATTTGAGGTAGAACAAGTAAGGTGCTGTCTATCCAGCTAAGTGCATAGTACAACCATCCACCATACAATAAAGTGAATATGAGGACACATTGCGGTACCTGTAAAGAAATACACACAATGGGCAACATACTTGAAAACGTTTCTGAAAGGTAAAAACATTAGTGCCAACAATCCAGTGCAAACAATATAGTGCAAATACATTATAGGTATAATGTAAACATTTTAAATATCACCTACATAGATTGCTCACGGACGCGTTTAAGTCTCTTTTCTTCTGATGCTTGTCATACAACTGGAACAGAGTCCCAAACTCAGTTGCAATTTGTAATCCACATAGGTAATTGTAATCCAAAGGGGTAATAAAATAGCAGCAAAGGTTCCATAAAAAACCCTCTTTCAAGGGGCTCCCCAATAACCTGAAAAGGGGGAAAAAAGGGATGAGGCGCATGTATGCGCAACTTGGTTAAAACTTTTTTTTGATGGGGGAGTCCTGACAATCCATGTCCATCTAGCTGAGGACAAACGCAGGGCAGCAAAAATAAAAACAAAGGCCTACTAGTGCTCACCCTTCAAGTAAAGTCCACATTGTGGCTCCCATAAAAGCTGCAGGATCCTTACTTAAGGGCCAGCAGGTCCTCTTCACTGCTGCTGCCTCATGAAAGCTACACTGGCTGTGGCAGCAGAGCTCCACCGACCTCTCAGGGATGGTCTTGGTAGTGACCGGGTGGTCACACTGGCAAGGGCTATGGCAACTTGGGCCTTGCCCTTTACCCTGTAGGGGCCAGATCCTCCCGCCGGCATACAAGGTGACAGAATCTCCGGCTGTAAGGGCTCCAGTAACGGTCTTTCACGAGTGGTGGACTGTGCGGCCTGCACCTGCCATGGGCATGGCAGTTGGTATTGTACCACCGATGGCTGGTACACGAAACTGTTGGTGGTCATTTGTCCAACATGAAGGATCGGCGGCGGCGGCAACTCTGGTATCAGGGGTTCCAGCTGAGCTTGAGATTTCTCCTCAGATCGCAGAGTCCCATCATTGGTCTCATGGGAACACCGATCCTCTTCTGCAGCCTGGCCTCCTGAATCCAGTCTTCCGGGGGCGCTGCAGGAGTAGCTGGTCATGTAAGGAGTTTCACCCCAGTAGCAAAGGGGCCTTCATAGGGGTATACTCCACGTAATCCCCTGTGTGGAGATTGTGGCGGACGGGCGGAAGATACGGCCGCTTTACAGAATGGCGGTTCACGTATAATTCTTCTGCCGTCTCCTCATCTGCGATAAAACCAACTCCCCGCTTGACACTGAACCACATAACGGTACCCTTTCTGCGCTCCAGCTTGGGGTCACCAGACCGTGGGTGCTCCAACACCTGCACAACCCACTCCTCTACCAACTTTTTGTATTCCCAGAAGGTCAGGGCTTTCCGGGTGACAGCTTCGGGGACCATCAAATTTTGGTGAAGGGAGTAGTCCTTGCGCGGCAGAGCAGGAACTCCTGCCGCCTCCGCCGCGTCAGCTGGCGGAGTGAGCACCTCAGCGGGCACCTCAACCGACTTCTTAGGCTGCTGGACATGTTGAGAGACATAAATCTCCTCCGGTTCCTTCTCCTCATAGGGGTCGGTGCCCCACACCATGCCTCCCCAGTCAGGGCCTTGCTGTCTTGCCAACTTAATTGCCTCGTCTTCCTCTCGCACTGGAGAAGGGGTCGGAGCTACCGGGGAGGAGTCTTCATCGCTAATGAATTGAATTTGTATGCAACAGCGTATAGAGTAACTTATACGTAGCAATAGCGTATAATTTATAGGACAAACTACGTAGCGAATGCGTACAAAGCCGAAGCGAATCACCTAATATTCGGATTCGCTTTGCAGCTAAAAATTCCCAAGATTCAATACGAATCGACGAATCGATTCGCTCATCTCTATCTCGAACCTCTGTATCCAGTGTGTCTCCAGTTCTGACTCACCCTACATGTGGGATCCTGCACTTTCAGTTTTGTTTGTATTTAGAGTTAACCCAGTTTGTCAGCCCTTATCTGTATTCCTGCAAACATGCAGCCTGTCTTGCCTGCATCTGCACTATTACCCTGCCACCCAGTCTATCCTGCATTCACAATTCACACAGTTTGCTTCCTGGACCTCAAAACCAGCAATGATATCTGAGTGATTGTTCAGACCACACCCGTAGTTTTGGTATATTTTTTGTTATCCTGAGCTCCTGGTGCTTGTACCAGGGTTCCTGACCCCAGTAGGACAGCTATCAACTATAATGGGACTATTCTAGGAGGTAGTGGTCTAGTTATTCCCCTGCAGTGATGTCCAGATCCCTGTTTAGGGGGTCAAAGAGTGTATGCCAAGGGAGCTGCAGAATAATGCCTGGCACAGTGGGTCTGTCATGAGAGACTGAGAGAAAGTGCATGCCTTAGGCTGAGAAAGTAGAAATCCTACAGCCTGAGTGAAAAGAGAGAGATCAACCTTCCATACACAGCATTGGGAGTTGCACATTCAAAATAGCTTTAGTAAAGTACAGTGGGTTTGTTTCACTGAACCCTGTCTCCTCATTGCATGCACCAACAACTACACTTCTGTTGCAACACTTTAAGGAATCCTGCCTTGTGCCTTAAAACCTAACACCACCAAGAACATCCCACCTAACATCATGCAGGAGCCCCAAAACCAGGGTGTGCCTTCATGGGAAGAAGCCCCCTTGTTATCACTGCATGGCATAGGAAGCCCCAAACTGTGAGTAAAACTACTCCCAACTCCATACTATTCCCCCAAGCATACTTCACTTGCCCTTTTGCTGGGCAGGTACTGGCAAAATTTTTAAGGGACTTGTCCACACAGATGATTTCTTGGGGATGTACACCACAGCAATGTTGGTGTCAACATGGACTGGCCTAATTTTAAATAGACTGTCAAATCTAGGGTAATTTTGGAGCAGGAATTGTGCATTATCATTGCAATGCGAAAATTCTGTAAAGCCTGGGATAAACTGCGACTTTTTGTAGCATGGCTGATTGATTTTAGCTATTGAATGACAGCGGCAGTCCACAAGATTATGATCAACTGAATGCATTCATTTGGATTGCAGCTGTAGTTCAGTAGCTTAAATCAATCAGTTGTGCTACAAAAAGTCGCAGCTATCCCTAGCCTAATTGCCTCTAATTGTACGTATCTGGGTAATGGCCATATGGTAGGTTGAAGTTTGGTACAAAACATCTCTACTGCAATACTCAACTTGTGGCCTTTTTACAATGCCCATATGCAGCAATAGCACCCACAACATCATAATCTGTGCTGCATCTACTGAGGTTAATAAAGTGCTGGCATATAAATTTTTTTGGGCCACCCTTAAATTTACAAAAGCCTCAGAGAAAAATATTTTTAAAAATACATTTTTTGTGAAGCCCACAGTTTCAACCTGGATTCCTGAGCTGCCCACAAGGATTTTGAGGCTGATAATCCCCAGGGAGTGGGGTCCATATGGGGTCACTCTGGGGTGCGCCTCAGCTGTTGTGCTGAGGCACCTTCTTTGAGGGCCTCTCATACTGTTGGACTGGGATGCTTAGGGCTCACCAGTAAAATAAATTCCACCATAAAGCTACTTGCATATACTACCTGCCCACACTTTTTATATGGACATAGGTAATGCATTGTATAGCTTCTCAGCCAGCCAATCTATATGACAGTCTACTGCCATAGCCATGTGCTATTTGAGCAGGGGATGGGAAACTAGGTTCAGGGGACCATTGGGGGATTCACCTATTCCATGTGGGTAAGTCCATGTCTGGTACCTCATTACTGAATAATGAGGAGGAAGAAGTCAAGAGGGAGGTGGCATCCTGTTCCCCCTCACTGGCCATATTAGTATCAGAGGAAACAAAGGAATATGACATTTTTATTTTTATCGGAGTGTACAAATGTGTATGATTCAAAACGTGTAAAATCTGTATTAATATGACTGATTCACAGAGATGTGTAGGTAGTGTTTTTATGCATGAAGGGGCTGTAATAATTTTCTAATAAAATTTAGGGGGAAAAAAAGCTAAAAATTCAGTCACAAAAAAAGAAAAAAAATGCCTTTCCTATGGTAAATAAAATGCTGAAGACAGCACAGATACGATCAGGGATGGATGTCACTGTTTGGTGCTCAGTGATTGTCGGATGCACTCAAGCAGATATTTTTTGCATGCATGCTAAAACCTATAGTATAAAAATTGAGCGGAAGTTAGCACAGATATAGTCAGTAATGAGAGAAAGAGATTTACTGTATTTTTTACTAAGACGCACCAGGTTATAAGGCGCACCTAGGTTTTGGAGAATGAAAATCAGAAAAAATATTTTTTATCAGACCTCAGATCAGACTTCAGGTTAGACTCCCATATCAGACCCCCATATCAAACCTCAGATTAGACCCCCAAATCAGATCCGACAGTAGACCCCCATATGATACCTCAGATCAGATCCCAATAGCAGACCCTGTTATCAGACCTCAGATCAAACTAAAAATAACTACTGTACATGAACTTACCTCTCCGGACGGCACCGTCACTCTGCACATCCAGTCGCTCTTCCTTCACTTGCCACTCCCTGCTCCCAGGGATATATCCGGATGCTGTACGCAGTCAGGACCATGCAGAGTGGTGCTATATATACCCCTAACTACTATTTTTTTTTTTTATTGCACACACATATACACAAAATCCTGCATGGAAAACTGACCACAGATATGATCTCTGCTCTCTCTGCAACGACCGTGTCCTCTGAACTTTAAGTGACAGGGCTAGGTAGTGAAAAACATTATAATGCCTGGCCCTGTCAATCAAAGTGCAGATGGTGCAGCAGTTGCAGAGAGAGCAGAGCCTCTAGATGTAATGGCAACACCTCAGTTGCTCCTAGTGGCTCATTTGCATATATTAAAACATTATTATTCTCAGCAATGCAGGCACATATGAATTGTTCAATTATTCTGCTAGAGTTAGTTCAAGCTGTCAGTTTAAAGGGTGTATCCTTTTTCAAAGATGCGTCATTTTTTTTTTTTGCAGCTGGTGGCAGTTAAAGAATGGAACAGAGCAAAAACAGGTGGCACTATATCTATGTATATGTACAGTACAGACCAAAAGTTTGGACACACCTTCTCATTCAAAGAGTTTTCTGTATTTTCATGACTATGAAAATTGTAGATTCACACTGAAGGCATCAAAACTATGAATTAACACGTGGAATTACAGTATATACTGGCGTATAAGACTACTTTTTAACCCCTTAAAATAATGGCTACAGTGGGGGGTCGTCTTATACGCCGGATATACGGGGGCCGCACTGTGTGAGGTGTTTTTTTTTTCCCCGTCAGCGCGTAGAGAGCCGCTTCCTGGGACCGCCGCGCATGCCCCGCCCCCCTTCTCCTCCCGGTGACTCCCCGCCCCTGCACTAATCCTATTGGTTATACCTCACACAGTGCGGCCCCCTGCTCTTAGCATACTGAAGTAGCATACTATTCTCTATATTCTCAGGAGGATTTTGAAGGCTTTTAAAGGGAAACTGTCATGCCAGCAAGACCTGTTACAATATCGCAGCTTACAGTTATGATCACCAGGCACTTGCTCTCTTGTTTGTTTTGCAAAGTTTTAGCTTTACCGTACATGTTTGAAACAACCTTATGTTTATAAGTGACAGTTTTGCTGCTATATACAGTACCTGCATGTCATATGCATTTGAATTAAAATTAACATGTTGAAATCAAAGCAGACTTTTTTTCATTTGGGAGAGGGGTAGTCTTATACAGTGAGTATATACCAAATTCTATATTTTTAGGGCAGAAGTTGGGGGTCGTCTTATACGCCCAGTCGTCTTATACGCCGGCATATACGGTATATACTTAACAAAAAAGTGTGAAACATCTGAAAATATGTCTTATATTCTAGGTTCTTCAAAGAAGCCACCTTTTGCTTTGATTACTGCTTTGCACACTCTTGGCATTCTCTTGATGAGCTGCAAGAGGTAGTCACCTGAAATGGTATTCCAACAGTCTTGAAGGAGTTCCCAGAGATGCTTAGCATTTGTTGGCCCTTTTGCCTTCACTCTGTGGTCCAGCTCACCCCAAACCATCTCGATTGGGTTCAGATCTGGTGACTGTGGAGACCAGGTCATCTGGCGTAGCACCCCATCACTCTCCTTCTTGGTCAAATAGCCCTTACACAACCTGGAGGTGTGTTTGGGGTCATTGTCCAGTTGATAAATAAATGATGGTCCAACTAAACGCAAACCGGATGGAATAGCACGCCGCTGCAAGATGCTATGGTTGCCATGCTGGTTCAGTATGCCTTCAGTTTTGAATAAATCCCCAACAGTGTCACCAGCAAAGCACCCCCACACCATCATCACACCTCCCCCTTCATGCTTCACAGTGGGAACCAGGCATGTAGAGTCCATCCGTTCACCTTTTCTGCATCGCACAAAGACACGGTGGTTGGAACCAAAGATCTCAAATTTGGACTCATCAGACCAAAGCACAGATTTCCACTGGTCTAGTGTCCAAACAAGTCTCTTCTGCTTGTTGCCTGTCCTTAGCAGTGGTTTCCTAGCAGCTATTTTACCATGAAGGCCTGCTGCACACAGTCTCCTCTTAACAGTTGTTGTAGAGATGTGTCTGCTGCTAGAACTCTATGTGGAATTGACCTGGACTCTAATCTGAGCTGCTGTTAACCTGCGATTTCTGAGGCTGGTGACTCAGATTAACTTATCCTCCTCCGCAGAGGTGACTCTTGGTCATTCTTTCCTGGGGTGGTCCTCATGTGAGCTAGTTTCTTTGTAGCGCTTGATGGTTTTTGCAACTGCACTTTGGGACACTTTCAAAGTTTTCCCAATTTTTCGGACTGACTGACCTTAATTTCTTAAAGTAATGATGGCCACTCATTTGTTTTTACTTAGCTGCTTTTTTCATGCCATAATACAAATTCTAACAGTCTATTCAGTAGGACTATCAGCTGTGTATTCACCTGACTTCTGCCCAACACAAATGGTCCCAACCCCATTTATAAGGCAAGAAATCCCACTTATTAAACCTGACAGGGCACACCTGTGAAGTGAAAACCATTTCAGGTGACTACCTCTTGAAGCTCATCAAGAGAATGCCAAGAGTGTGCAAAGCAGTAATCAAAGCAAAAGGTGGCTACTTTGAAGAACCTAGAATATAAGACATATTTACAGTTGTTTCACACTTTTTTGTTAAGTATATAATTCCACATGTGTTAATTCATAGTTTTGATGCCTTCAGTGTGAATCTACAATTTTCATAGTCATGAAAACTCTTTGAATGAGAAGGTGTGTCCAAACTTTTGGTCTGTACTGTATATATATATATATATATATATATATATATATATATATACATAATCAAGTTCATTTAATCAAATTACAAAAGTATTCAGATCTAGGTGCTGGTTTGAAAACTGTAGAATATTTTTCGTGGGACAACCCCTTTAAGGTGTCCTCTTGAAAAATATAGAGTATTGGGTTTGCCTGAGCTGTGCTATGATGAAGGGTGTCTTAACGTGTTCTCCCCTCACCTGCAGCAGAATCTGTGAAGCTTTAGTTGCTGGTCACCCCGCTAACTGTAGCGCCGTCCCTGCAAAGACGCATTTTACTAAATTTGCCACAATTCATTCTAACAATATTTTTTTCTAGACTGGCAAATTAAATGGTCCTAATAAATCTACCCCACAGAGGAAGACTGATAGAATACACACAGCAGGAAAATCAATTCTATAGGGTAACATCTGCAGTCCTTCAGATGGGGGTATCTGCAAGGTTCTATAATGTAATGTAATTTATATTTAATATTTTAATGTTATGCACATCAGCAATGATAAGGTTTGGTTGGCATTAGAAATGGAACTTACCATTCCATTCTTCCTCTCATGGTGGGAGTGGGCTGGTCCGAGCTCCACAGATTTCTAGGAAGAACTAGCTAGGCTAGTGAGGAGTGTGGAAGTAAGAGTATCTGCTCCCAATTCAAGGGTCTTTAGGGCCACAGAATAAGCTCAACTTTGAGGAACACTTCTCTAGGGAGACTGAATATTCAAGACTATGGACGTTCTTTGCAGGGACGGTGCTACAGTTAGCGGGGTGACCAGCAACTAAAGCTTCACAGATTCTGCTGCAGGGGAGGGGAGAACACGTTAAGACACCCTTTACCATAGCACAGCTCAGGAAAACCCAATACTCTATATTATTCAAGAGGACACCTACAGCTATAGGTGGCAGTTCATAGCTGTAGTAAAGGAAAATGAGAGAGAGGTCTACTCTAGAGGGTTATTTTCTGCTATCTTGCCTGCCACCATACCTCATCATCTGGGTATAGAGACATTGCACCTTGTACAGACAAAAGCTGGATGTACTGTAACTCATCGTTTGTACTCATTAATGAAAAATGCTTGTCACTCTTTTATGTCTCCTTCATCCTTTCACAACACCTTTTCACTGCACTGAACCCCAGGGAGTGATGGCTTGAAGGAATACACACAACATTTCATCAGGACCACTACCACTCCCATCCTCTGCACCGGCTCCTCAGGGGCTCGCTGCATATCCAGTTAGGTTTACTGAAATGTGACAGATTTTTGAATGGGGCTTTCAAAAATCCATGCGCAAGCTGCAGAAAGAACCCAATTCACATGCATAAAACAGATTATCATTCAAAGATGTTTCTGCAACAAATCTGCTTCATGTGAAAAGAATATCTCTATAGCTTTGACAGAGAGTTCCACTGTCTTATTTCCCAAATGGTGAAGTCTTATTAGTGGATACATTATTGATATAACACTGTAATACTGTATAATAGTATTTAAGTTAACTGCCCTATACATTTTTGTATCATCTAAAAATATAGATATGTTAATGAATAACCCATAATAAGAAGAACCGATTGCTAAAGCCATCATTCGTATCCATAAAGAATCATTGTTTGCCGACAGCAGAGGCTGTTTAGACGCATGATCTGCTGCCAACAAACGATGATTTAGGTCACCGCATGAAAGATCCAATTACCCAATGAACGAGCGTGTCACTAATTCATTGGGTAATTAGCGGCACCTTTTCACCAGCAGATAATTGCTAACAAGGATTACTCATAAAGTCAATGGGTCCACATTAGAGAGGAGCAAATCATTCAAAAAATAATTCGCCGAACATTCGCCGAAGTTTTCCTAAGATTCATATATTCGACTAATAGATTTGTTGTATTTGCGTACAAAATATACGTTATTATGTGCTATTAGCGAACATTCGCGCACTAATAACGAACATTCATTTAAAAAATGTAAGCAACTTCTTAGAAGACGTACGCAAATAGCGTACGACTACTCAGCGTACTATTGTCTACACGATTACGTAATACGCAGGCACGCACGATGAGAGGCTGCGGTGTGCACTCCTCAAAAGCAGAGCGAATATTCGAAAATGGCATCCAGGCGATCCTCATCATTTAGCTCTGAAGAGCTGAAATTCCTGATCCGGCTGATGGACAGAGAGGATTACGATGGCACACACCGCCATCCAAACCAGCATAAGAAGGAGGTGATCCAGCAGGTGATCCAAGGCCTGCGCCATCGTTTCCACACCGTGCGGACCCCGGTCCAGATCCAGCGGAAATGGTCCGATCTGAAATTCAAATGCCCAGAGCGGCTTAATGAGATCCGCGCAGAGATACGGCAGGGTGAGTAACAAAATATTTGATAAGTAAAAACATGTAAAAAAAATTGTGTACTGTATTGTATATATACCAGCAGTCACTGTGAATAATGAAAAAAAGTATAGAAGGACAACGTGGTCGTGCGTAGTGCGCTGCAGTAATTTTGTTTCATGCTAGGCAACGCCTCTAACTCTCGACCCAAACAACTTAAGTGAAGGTATTCTAGTCATTATTGTTAATGAGTGCTGGCCGATCTCCCGTTTGTGTCATGCAAATGCACTAGTTCGAAAGAAAGTACACTTATATGCCCCTTCATAGTTAGCGCTTCCTCCTCCTACACACAGACTCAAAGACGTGCCCATGCTGCAGCTACTGTTGTAATGGCCCAGACTAGTATGTGTGAAGGTGTCGGAGGTATTTCAGTATTTCTAGCTTCCATAGTTTTCTCCAGTCTAAAGGTAAAGGCCTGCATTCTGAAACTCTCCCTCATTCTTAGCTTTCTCTGTATGTGAGCTCAAAACACTTCCATCTGGTGTCTAAACTTGGTATTGCACATTATACATTATTGTCTGCATTGCCTTATATTGCTGTATTCTCATTGGTTCCTTTTCATGTCATTTATGTGATGGAGTGTGCTTGACCATGTGACCCCTCTGCTACCTGTCAGCTGCCAATGACAGACCAGAGGATGTAGCTAGTTCCGCCCTCCTTTTTCTCTAGGGAGTGAGCTGGACTATTCCAGAGAGATCTGGTTCTGGCACAGACCAGAGAACAGTGCACAGCTCTCCTGCATATCTCAGCCATCCATTCAGGCCTGAGGCCTAGTTATTCAGCCATTATCATCACCAGCACAGTACAACCAGACTGTATCCAGACAGCTATAAGGATCATCACAGGTTCTTCCAAGTATTCAGTAGGACTACCTATATAAAGTTCCAGAACCTACTGTCTGACCTCTGAGGAGTTGAGGGTCACCCACTCAGGATCACTTCTACCCCGGCTTACACGTCCGGAAGGTTCATGCATCTTCCACCTGGTCGCCAGAGTGCGAGGGCAGCGTCATTCTCTAAGTATTTCAAGTGCTCAAAGTTCTTTAGTCACCCGTGCCTTACTCAGCTGAAAGGACTAATCTATTGGATCAGGTCTGTACTTACTTATTATACTACTACTACTACTCCTATCATCTCAAGTCAGCCAACAGCTAAGCTCTTAAAGCTACAGCGCATTGTCAAGCCACTCTACTCTACCGCTGTATCCATACCATCTAAACCTGGCTGTGTATCAGAGAGACTGTAACCTGTATAACATTTTGGTTCCTGCATTAAAGCAAACGTTATCCTTGACCCCTGGCATTGGTGTAATTATTGGTGCCTTGTGCGAGGAGGGTAACGGGAACAATCTTGCAGCCGGGCAACCCTGGGAACAAGGCTGCCATAGTAACCCTCGTGCCCGTGATATCACCCATGACAACCTTAAAGGTCCCCTGTCCCAGGATAGTACCCGTGTGTTGCACTGTCAGTGGGCGATATCCAAAGTATTCCTACCGCACCGTGTTAACGGTATAAAGAAAGTTATTGCGACGATAACGTTATCTATTGCCATAAATACCTTTTTAGAAGAAAAAAATATGATATGGCCCCCTCTCACACCCATAATATCTTAATAGTAGTATGTGTTAGTATTAAAAAGAGTCATCATCTAACACATCTAACAATTGTGTACATTTTTATGTTGTAGAGCACCGTCAACCATCGCGTCACCACCGTCTAGGCAGGACGGCCCCTGAAGTACCTGCAGCCTCTAGTAAGTGTAAAACATATTTAATTTTTTTTATCCAAGCTTCGTGGGAGTGCAGCTGCAGTAAGAGCACTAGTGGTTAGGAACGGGATCCTCCAGCCCCAAACTATTCCCATCTAGCTACAACATGTTCATTAGAGTTGAATGTAAGGCTACTTCTACACTAGCGGCAGCCCAGATCCAGCAGGTGAAGGGTCCCTGCTGCAGGTACACGTGTGGGACCGGAACCGCGCTCCGGCCCAAATTCACTGTAATGGGGGTGGGCCGCGAATCCGGCCGCAGCACGTTAACCCCTACTGAGAGGCAGGCGGAGCGAAAATACAACATGTAACTGTTGTGTTTTCGCTCCGGCTGCCTCTTGCCATCAGCAAGAGGAGTATGAAATTTGGAT